>VTPC01090346.1:80931-189955 GCA_011009095.1 Ignelater luminosus
GGATTTAGTGCAAATTTTAAAATAATATTACAGACCATACGGTTTCTGTTGGTCATGATCCTAAAAGTTTCTTCCAGATTAAGTATTCGACTTTCCATGACAGGTCGTGAATTTGAGTTCCTGACTGAGAAGTTTCTCTTTTTACAGTACTTGGTGATGCAGTAGATTTTACCTTTTGTACTTACTTTGGTAATAACTGTAAATCACTTGATTTATTTTAGTTGTATTACATCTTGCATTAGTTCAATTTGTTCTAAAATAGCCAAGAAACATTAAACTTCGAGCATTTGGGTTGATTCAGTTCACTGGCGATTTATGACCTTTGACCTGTCATGCAAGGTGAAATATTAAATAGAAAAGAAATACCTATTACTGGTCATGACCAATGAGCGAGTGGAATAGAACAGCATCCCACAAAAATGAGGAAACCATAGAACGACCTTGTACTTATATTGACCATATGATAATAGAATTTTCCAACTTGCTTGTTTTCAAACTTTGTTTATAACCTGTTTTCGCATTTTTTTCCTCACTACGTTTTAAACCAACTCTGCTCAAATTATTAGTAGTTTTTATTATTTATTGCATCGTTCTTCTTTTCTTTTGTTGTTACCACTAACACTGTTCTTTGTTAGGGTGCAGATTGTGCTTTTGTATCATCTGGTGGAGTATAATCATTCTCTAAATCAAACGACATACATAGTGTATGATGTTACATAGAAAAAAATTAATTTGATTTATGGGTAAATTTGAATTGCACCTGCTTAGTCTCTTTTGGTGGCCTTGCATTGAGGGAGGATTTGTAATAAAATCAATCGAATTTATAACATGTATTTTTCACAATTTTAATAGAATTATAATTCATTTGCATTTAAATTTATTTTTAAAAATTTAACAGCATTTTAATAATTAAATAAGGAGATAATAACAAAGTTATTTCAAGTATTTCCATTAGAATCTTTTTATGAAGGTTGACAACTTTTTCACACCTTAATTTTAAATAAAAAACCTGTGTAAAACCAAATAATTTGTGATTATGTGGTTAGTGCGTTGCTCAAAATTTTAATCCTTTATAAGAAATGTATAAATATACCTTTGTTCTGATCGGTTTTTAATAACTAATAATAGAACATCCAATTCCAACAGATTAAACAGCAAAAACAGCATTTAATGTCGTTAACAATAAAAAATATATTTCAAAGCTTATAATCTAATAAATCTGTCGTTCGCTTTTTTAGTGACTCAACAGAAACGTTCTATTACTATTTTAGTTTTAGTATCCATTAAAAACAAAAACAGACTCTATTAGGCTAACATAAACCGTATTGACTATTACCTACAAAGTGAAATTATATGTTTGCGAAGTATTGAGAAAAATAAATTTAGTATAAAATTAACTCACCACTAAACTAATTTTAAAGAAGAAACGATCGTTTAAGGAATGGAAACAATTGCATTGAACAATTCAAGGGAAGTAAGAGGAGAACCTATTTATTTAGACATAATGTGAGCTCTCTAACCAGATCTCATCTATATTGGCGAGAGTACAGACTAAAGAGCAGTTTTTCCAGTAGGGGGAATCCATTTTCCGGAACTTTTTCAGCTGAAGACCATTTTCATTTGCCACCTTATCTTACCAGCTTTAGACACATTCCGTTTCATTCATGCTGCCCTTTTAGCGCCCCCTGCTTTCAGAAGAATCAGCAACGTTACTTTAGACGCAATTTAGTATTATTTGTTTGTGAAAAATGACCGATACTTATTTTATACACAATGAAACATCAACGTTTCGTGATATTTCTCTAAATAATCCTCTAGATGTAGGAAAGTATAACAGTTTACCTTAACAACTTAGCAATTGCCCGTATAAGTTTTATATTGGCGGTTCAAACTTGCATTAACACTTTAGAACTTCGTAACTGGCACACTTTATCGAAGTTCCCAGAACATATATCTTCTTCCAAAAGTGCTGTCTTTCGTCGAAGCTGAATGTTGATAATAACTGTTCCATTGTACTTAAAATCACGCACATTGCACAATTTTAGTTCCTAACTATAATATCAATTTAGTGTTCATTTATTATTTATCCTACAGTCTCTGTAATTTTCTTTCAATATCATTTTCAAATCTAATTTCAAAATCTATTTTATTCCTAAACCTAAATTAAAAAATAACGATAACAACAATCTTGTTATATAAAAAAATATTTATCAGTTTTAAAGTAATTATGTCTTTCTTAATGAAAATTCAATTCATTCGGAAGTTTAGAACAATCGTGAAAAGACATATAGAGATAACAAATATTTTTAGCAGCAATGAACATTTTTCTCAGTCTTGTTTCTACACGTGACAATTGAATCTTTTTTAATAAAATTTGAACAGAAACCTTAATATGCTTATTTCTTGATTTAACTGATTTTCTGCCTCCATAGAATATTAGGCATTATATCACCATATCCAATAAAAGTAAATCGATTTAACCTTCGCTCTCTAAAAAACATAACCTGTGGAAGAACAAGATTATTGTTAAACCACTAAATTCTAAAATCTGACCTTTCCTCCCCAAGATACTTTAGAAAAAAAGGTAAAAGCGATAATTACTGAGATTCGGTTTATTTGATAGTTTTCCCATAACTTCTAATAAAGAAATTCTACGTGTTTACGGAAAATGTTTTTAGCAAGGAACTAGTATAGTAGAAAGTAACACAAGGTTTCCCTATACCGAAGAGACAAATTGGTTTTATAAGAAATTTCATTTTCGAGATATAGAACTTCAAACAAGATATTCCAGAGATATAATATTTAAGAAATAAGCAAAAAAAATGTTATTACCTTGCACTTTTGATAACTTTTTCTAAACCATCTGTAACATAACATCCGCTTCAGTTCTTCTAATTTTCTAAGTGTGAGATTAGGAAAAAAACAAAAACCTGGTGGTCATTTTTCTTTTACTATTCCTAAATCTGACAAAGTTTCGTGAAATTTTTTCTGCTGTTTTAAACACTAAGGTTTTTAGTCTGACCTTGCGTTTGAACATTCGTTCTCGAAAAGAAAGATATCTAAAAAAAACAATAAACCATCGGGTGGTACCCAAATGGATAAGAGCCTTCCCCTTGCACTAACATAGAAACAACCATATCTATAGGCCACCCGTTTCCGAGACATAAGATATCAGGCATCGATGGTATCTGACTCCTTTAAAAGTCTTTTCTTTACCACTAACAACAAGGAAAGTACCACATCGATACGACCATCCGTTTTCAAGATATAGCATAATATTAGTTAAAAACAAAAGACGATCATTGGTACTTGAATTTTTTAAAAGCCTTTCACTTCCTGTTATCAACAAAGAAAGTACCACATCGATACGAGCATCCATTACCGAGATATAAGATATTTGCAAGAAAAACAAAAGACGGCTGGTGACACCCGAATAGTTTAAGGAGCTCGCCCTCTATCAATGCTAACAAAGAAAGTACCAACTCGATACGACCACCCGTTCTCAAGATATATGGATTCCAAGAAAAAAACAAAAGACGATCAGTCGCACAAAAAACAAAATCAGCTCAGAAGCCTATTTTGTTTGAAACCGTTACGTCTACAGCCAGCTGAAAAGAAGATCCGACTTCGATTAGACCACTCATTTCCAAAATGTACAGCTTTAAAAAAAACAAAAAGTGATCAGTGGCATAAAAGACAAATGACCTTTCGGGTATCTATTTTGTTTCATAATGTTATCGCTACAGCCTGCGAATGAGAAGATTCTACCTTATACGACCACTCGCTTTTGAGATCTATAGCTTTTAAAAAACACACACACAAACGACCACCAGTTGCACAAGAAACAGAAGACAACTCTGGTACCTATTTCATTTAATAACGTTACTCTTACAGCCAGAGAAGAAGATTTCACCTTGATACTACCACTGGTTTTCGAGACGTACAGCTTTTTAAAAAAACAAAAGATAAACAATGGCCCAAAAAAACAAAAGACCTATGTATTTTATTTAAGAACGTGACTCTTATAACTAGCAAGAAAAAGATCCCACTTCGATACGACCACTCGTTTCCGAGATGTATAGATTAAAAGAAAAACAAAAACAATCGATGACACCTGATCGTTCAAGAATCTTCACACTTACCGTGACTAATAGAGAAAGTCGAACTTCGAGATCAGGCAAATATTTATAGCAGAAAATCTAATCTCGATACGATTTGCCGCCTAGGAGATGATAAGAATAAGTTGATTCGTATCTTAAGCTTAACGTCAGAGCATTGGGATAAAAAATCCCTAATTTTCACTTTCAGGTGTCCAATATGCCATTAGGTATATTTTAGCGCCTTCCACGGAAAATTTTTACCAGATTCATCCGTCGCGTTCCACTTTCGTGACAATGACTCACTCGTGGATCTCACTCTTGAACACCGCACTCCTGCTCAAGTTTATCAGTTCACTTTATTTGGCTGAATAAGTCAGGCAATACCGATTTTCAATCAGGTAAAGACCAAGAACTAGCACCGATAGCAAAAGTGCTTCCTAAATAATATTTTTGTGTTCACTTTTATTATTACCCTGATTATAACCTTACTGTAGGTAAGTCAGGGTTTCAAAAATTTCGTGCACTAGATGTACAATTCTGCAAATATTAGTTATTACATATTATAGTTAAGCACTAAGAAACTAGGTACTGCCATTATTACTCCGAGGTCTTTATATACTCTTCAGGATAACATATCTTGAGCAAAGCATATTTAGTGCGCCATCTGTCGGCAATTACTGTAAATAGGGTCTAAAAATGCTTTTTGTTGGGAATTCGCGGCAGAAATTGTTAGATATTTTTGCAGATTTATAAGTCTAACATTTAATAAAAAGATAATCAAACTTTTATCTTCTATTTTTTTGTTATTTCTAATACTAAATTAAATTTATTTTTAACCAAATCAACATAAATACAACTGAACCGCAATAACTAATAACTCGAACTGATTGCGAATGACCGATGTAACAAACATTTATCTTGATTAAAGTGTCGATTGCTCTTGTTTTTTCTTTCTCTTCGTGTTCGAGTTATCGAGAATTCGATTATAAATAAATGATAATAAAAGCTGGTGTGATTCTACGAAGTACAATTTAGGTATGTAATGGAATAGTATTCTATCATTTAATATTTCTAAATACTGCACTGCTTTCTCATAAAAAACAAGTTCGGGCAAGCCATCCGTGTATTTCAGCTAAGTTAGTTCGTCCATAAAAATAGATACATTTTGAGCAAATATTTTATATGAGACAATAAAATTCGAACCATTTTATCACTATTTTTATGTGCAAAATCATAAAGTTAACCTAAAAATAGTTTTAACAATTTTGCTGTTGCGGAGACATACAGTTATTTAATAGAGACATCATAAAAATTAAAAGCATCTTCTTATTAGCTTTTAGCAAATAAAGGTAATCGATTGTTAAAAACGCCGAATATTCTACTTTAGCTCTTTTTGTTTCGGCAATGCTTTTACTTACTTAAAACTATTCAAATTAGGAGTTTTTAACAATTTTTACTTTGACTTAGAACGATTTCGAAGTTTTAATAAAAAATTGTTATTAAATTAGCAATAGTAGATAACATAACGTAAAAGATTTGACAGAGTTATATTACCAAATCTCTTAATGAATGAAAGACTTTCTCCCTCAGCAAAATTGCTTTTGGAGTGTGAATAATAAAAAACACAAATTATATATTTAACATTGTAGATACATGTACTGTTATTAGAATTATTTATTTATTCATTTGTTTATACTCAGAAAATTAAAAAAGTTTTACAATTTTTTTCTCGTTTTTTGCATTTGCCCTATATCAGTCTCTTTAGGCGTATTGAACTGTCAATAGATCATATTATGAATGCATTCAAAAATGACTCATCCTTATTTAATTAATTTAACAATTCTTAAAAAAGCGGAAAACTAGCTCGTAAACGAACCAGCAGGGTTGTAGGGTGGTTCGCGTTTCTATAATAGATGTCACGACGGTCGAACACCGAGCCAGCGGCCGAGCGAGGTTAGATCAGTGTCGTACACGTGGAAATATCGGTATTACCCACCAACTCCTACTTCAAGGTCATCGGTCGGCGTTTGAAAAGAACAAAGGATTTTTAAAGAGTTGGTCTACTTTATAATCCCTATACGCTGGTAAACTAAAGGAGGTCTGGTTTCCATGTAGTTTTTTGTGTCCAATATGGAATTTAAGAAAAAAGAACGTTGTAACTAATACGTTCAACATCATTATGAACAGAAACGAAATCTGAATAAATTCAATTTGTTTTGATTAGACCTTTCGTTTCTATAACACGGAATTTTAAAGAATCTAGTTACCTATTACTCTGAATAATCTGACCATTGGAAAAACATGTTCTTAAGTACAGATGCAACAAGTCCAAATAAAAGACGGGAATAAACAGAGAAAACGCGCGAAGATGACAAAGAAGTTAGACACAATAATTCATTTGGTTTAAACAATTGGAGGTTAGATCGATTACAAAATCGTTGTTATAAAAATATTTCCCAAACCATGCGTCGCTACAAATTTTGCAGTATAAATCTTAAAAGCCAAAAACGTAAATACTCCCTATTCAATTTGAATTATCACTTGTGTAAAATACCTAGCGGAAACCAAGATCAGATTCAGGTTAGTAAGTTACAGAAAATTAAGGAATCTTTCATTATTGTTCAGTTAAATATCGAACTTTCGCTAGAATGGTTACATTGGATTGACTACAAAAGATGTGTTTCTTCGAGATCAATCAGATTTGAAGAGAAATCTCTTATCTAAATTTTTAAGGCTTGGAAAGTTGACATTCGTTCATAGCCACAAAGATGTTTGCCCAAAGCACGCCAAACGCAGCAACTTGATAGAAAAAGAATACTCACTGAAGAAAAAGAACATTCTTTCTTGGGAAGTATAAGTTAGAGTACTTTATTCTTGTACATAAGTTAGACTGGTATTAATTTATTATGAATTTAAAATATATTGTTACAAATAACAATAACGATAACAAATTTTGAGTTTTTCATGCTTTTAATACAGAATACAGAATTTGTACTAATTTTCAAATCTAATGAACTCACGAAATTATACTCTGAGATTAATAAGATGAACAAGAATCATTTTCATTCAACTCATACTAAGAAGAATAGGACAGAATCTAAAGATAATTTGGTCTCTCAAGAAACTTTCAAAAGATATAAAAACTTTACATTAAATACTAAGAAGAAAGTAAACAGGAAAGATACACAGATAGAAAAACTACTGAACCTAAAGTGCAAAACTGACATTTTGATGATTTATAAAAGTGTACACAATTCCGTGAAGACGAGATTTAAAATTTGCCAAAAGATGTCAGAGAAATGTCCACTTAGTGGTAGCCAGAAACTTCAACATCTTTGTATTACTGAGCATTTTTAGTATCAGTATTTAGCAGTCAATAAAAGCACATTTCAATGAAAAAGTCGGTTATGATTTTTTCTGTAATTTTTCATTGTTCTTAGAATCCTTAACGGTTGCATTTGTGCCATTTTGATTGTTGAAAGAAATTTTATTTTTTAGAGACAATTATGAATTTATGATAAACAAGCTTTCTTTATAAATCAGAAATACGACTAAAAAGTGCCTTAATTCAGCTACGGGGGCTTACTATAAAAGCCTGAATCTTTTCTTAAAGTATTGTCTAAAGTTTTACTGAACACGTGTGTAACCTACAAGGATTTATTTTATATATTATAGGAAGAAAATGTACGAAAACTATACTACAAACATAAAAGAAATTAAGTTTGCTATAGACCCTGAAAAACAGAAAAAAGAAGAAACAATTTTTAAGGAATCAATAGTAGGAGATTTTGGTATGCCGCATTTAATTCTAGGCCAATGAATAACAGAGCTAACTCAATTCTAAAATGGCGATCGAGTTTTCGAATCATTCGAATTTTAACTATTCTGTTTGTGCAACTCAAAATGTGTATTGATAAGAGCTACTCGTTCATATCAAGCTGTACAATATAGGAAAATGACTAATGACGTCACAATTATGCTGATGGTATTAAAAGATGCAAAATCAATTTGATTAAAATAAAATTATCTCCTTTGTAAGCACACCGTATATAATTGGAAAATGGCAATAACTGCAAAGCTTTTAAATGTTCCAGTTAACGTTTAATTACTTTTTAATTTAAAAAAATGTATAAATGCAAATTAACTATTGTAAAAGCGGAGCCAACAAAAATAAACAGTATTTCACGATAACACCTTTTTATTATACAAAGTCATAATGCAGGATATTAGTACGTCACAAAAAGAATAAATTTTATGTTTTTCCAAGATCGCCTGAAAAGATCATAAGGCGGCACGTACTATCAAACCAACATCGTCTTCTCTTCCTGCGTTAGCTATCGTTAATCTAAGCACGTCTGTTAAAGTTTGTTTTAAAATATGTATTTATGATGTTCAAAGAAGACACGATCCTGCAACGCGAACAAATTTCCGTAGTAGACCTTCCTGTTTAAGAAAACGACAACTCAAGTCTCGCCAGAACGGTAGCTTGTACTATAAAAGTAAGGTAATAACGACAACAAATAGTGATTGTAGTTGACTGGGACGTCCTGAGGGACCAAGATTCGTTCATACAGATCCGTACTGACCTTCTCCTTTAATGTACCTTGCATATGCTTGATATTTAAATAAATCTACATTTTCTGAATCATATTGTAATGTAAAAATGCATTCGTTTTATGGCAAATGAACAGCTAATAAGTTTTGTATTCTATTTTAATTATTCTTTTTTATAAATGACCAGAAATAAAATTGTAAATTCTTTTAAATTTTTTAATAATGAAAGAATTTTGTTATACAATTAATAATATTATTATTATTATTAATAATAACAATAATAATAATAATAATAATAACGGTAAGGGTATTTGTTTCAGAAATCTTTCACGATGGCTTCTACCAATAATAGTTATTGGATGTTGCCAAATCTTAATCATAGCGGATCACATATTAGGAAAATATGTATTACAGATGAAAAGGCAATTAGAAATCTACCGATTAAAATATTCAGATAAAATTCTTTCGTTTTAAATTTGTGCTTAAAGCCATCACAATTTAATAAAATTGTGACAAAAATATAATTTCAGCGTATTAGAAAATAATTTATGCATAAATTTGATCATAAAGAAATATTGAATAAAATATTGTATAGCAAAGAAAATTCGAATACGATCCTGTAAAGGTGTTTGGAAGAAGAGGTAGCAAAAAGCAAACGACGCAACACTTAGTGAAGATATAAACAGCGGGCCCTGCCTATAAAAAGCGATATAAGCTATGATTGAACACATTCTATCTTGTGTGGGACTAGTGAAAAATAAATAACAGCATTTTCTGATATTAACTGAATTGAATCGCTAGGAGTACAATATCTCAGTGCCGTTTCGCACTAAATTTTATTTTAGTAGCTTTTCGATGCTATAAACAACATTAATCCGAATAATTGTCTAGAAGGTGAAATAGCATTTCCCGATTTAAATTATCTCTAAAAAGGATGTTTTATTTTTGAGAAATGGCATCTACAAATGCTCCGTATTTCATCTGACACTTTTATTTGATCTATTGACATTTATTTTTCACTACCTTTCCACCTTATACAGTAAATAATGGTTACATTATAAAGCTTTCGTCTTGCTGACAACTACACCATATTTCATGGCGATACGAGTATAGAAAAGGACGAAACTATCCTTGAAGCATAATGAAAACTGTATAAATAGCTTCCTTTCACTTTCACTTTCAGTAAATGTAAACATTTAACGCTGTTTAATCCCGGGAAAAAGGAATCGCGTTTTCACGTTTGAATATTTTAGAATAATTTCCTCAGACTTTGTTTTCTTTGTTATTAAAATTATTTTATGTACATAATTTTTGTAAATACCTACTTAATTCAATTTTACTAAGTTTATGTAAAGCATACTTTCCAAAAAATAATTAAATACTTGAAATTATCCGAGCGCTTGAAACGATGAAAACTAAACTACTTTCATAAACTTGCCTAAATTTATCTTGTCTTATTTATCAATAATAAAATAAAATAAAACAAAGTAAACGTTATTAAAATTTCTTAAATAATATCTTTTAAATTTTACTTAAAAGGAAATCTTCAATTTTGTATTGTACGTTTATAAAATTAAACGAAATGTAGCCATCTTTGAAAAACGTTATAAATTTCTTATTAATGTTTAAATTTGCTTTATATAAAAACAATAACTGATTAGTGAGTGGATATTCAGACAATAAATTATTATTAACGTAATATACAGCATGTTAGAATATTACGCGACATAAATTCAAATTAATTAAAAATTTAAAAATTTTAACGCTTAATCCTTATTACCCAACTCGCATATCTCGAAATTTCTCATGACGCACCGTATTAGTCTGAGATGTTACATTTTATGAAAATTTTCTGTGCTAATATCGTAACTTATGCTTATCATGCTGTATGGAATTTCATTTAAGAGTCTCTTACTGTAGATGTACAGGGTGATTTACTACATTAGTACATTAAGGAGCTGCACCTAAATTCAGATTTGACCTGTATAGTATTAATTTGTTATTTGTACATAAAGAGTGATAACTTAACATATACATATAAGAATCTCTTACTTTAGATGTACAGCGTGATTGACTAATAGCGTATCAAGCATCTGAACTTAAATTTAGATTTGACCAACACTAATTTGCAATTTGCACATAAAAAGTAATCACTTCAATATCTCTTTGGATTTGTTTTTCTTATATAAGAACCTCCTGCTTTAGATGTGTACAGGGTGATTTCTTAGTAGCTCATCAAGTGCCTGAACTTTAATTAAGATTTGACCTATATTTGTACATAAAAAGTGATAACTTTAGCACTTTTTTATTTCATATTAGTAACTTTTCTTTAAAGAATATGTGATGTTGAGATGCTAAGCTAGCAATTACTATAAGAGGTCGCATATTTCGGAATTTTCTGCTAGTCCGCTTGTATGGAATGCAGGTAATTAGTCTCATTCAATTCTCGTAGGTGCCAAAAATCTATTTACAAATTGACTCATCGGTAAGCTCCGCTTTTATTTGTGCGTGTCCGTACAAAGAATTGAGAAGTATTACTGTCATATTTTCCTTACTTCTTCTATATTTCTATAACATCGTGCAATGGAGTCTTTCCGAACTTGGATAGTGGAGTTGATGTGGCAGTTGACATTCTTGTTTGTAGTGCAGGGTAAATTGGAGGGGCAAGACTTTAAATATAAGATGCATTTAGAGCTGAAAAAATTGCTAGTGTCACTTGCCTTGACATATTGGCTGAGCAGTAGTTAATTCAACTTTTGATTTTCACTGACATGTTCAGCGATCTTGGATCACTATTTTGTTTTTTTCGCTCACCATTGAGCAGTTTAGTGTACTCCTTCTTCTGATTTCCTTTTTTCTTATCTTATCGAGCACTAGGTGTCTCATGGAGCGGCTGCATACATCCTTACATGGCTCTTGAGCTTTCTTTTTATATCTGTTTCTTTTGTTGAAAATTGCCTGGGTATTAATAGCTTGAGCCCGGCTAGATTCATTCTACTTTGTACTATGGTGATTGGTCGCCACCACCACAACTTGACTTTTATCAAATATCTATATCGCTTGCTCCTTTCCAGTATGGTTACCTTTGCGCACTTTAGAGAAGAAGCCAAAAGGTTTTTGTTCAAAGTGGTTAAAGACGGCCTTGTTTTAGGGCAACTTCTTTTCTTGTTCGGTCTTTCGATGGAAATCTCGATCTTGTCTAGGCAATATCGTTTCCAACAATTATGTACACCCAGAAAAAAAAAGTAATGCAAAAGGAAACCAATAATAATTGAGACAGAAGTTTTGTGGCGTATCCAGGTTTAATTCTGGGTTTTTGGCATGCCACATGCCTTGAGACTCCCAGATTGGTCATATGTCGCAGAAGAGATCTTTTGTTTGGCGAAGAAAGAGTTGCTGGTTGCTTTAAAATATCTAGGAGCATCTGATATGATTGAAATTGTTGAGTCACACTTAATGCATTGATATTTTGAGGTTAGTCTGGTACCAAATTCTTAACGCCTAAATTATAATACAGTATGGAAACCAACGACCTGCGTATTACACAGTTGTGCGCATTTCGTTTTCACTGATATTAAGTGAACTCTGGCTTCTCCTATGCTCAGATCATTGGTTTCTACATGGTATATAATTTAAAACCACTTTTATTAAATTGTCTCCGTGACGACTGATGAGTAACAGCAATAATTGACTTTTTCCAGTATCAATTGTATTAAGTTTTTTAATTACCTGTACTTCATTTATTATCAGATGGTCTTCAAAGAAACCTATATATCGATCATACTAACTATTATAAAAAAAATTATATTCGGCTTTTCTGTCCTATTTCCATGTAGTTTTTATTGTTTATAACGTTATATAAATTTTGTTTTAAACAAAGGCCTTTGTATATGGTAATATAGTTATAACCTTTGTTCCAGTTGTATATCACATATAAAATTAAAATCTGTTATAGCTTTTTCATTGTGGTTTTGCTAACACAACAGTTTAATAAACTACTTATATTTTCATATAAGTGAAAACGTTACCTCCAGTGATGAGATCAAACAAAATCGAAACAGCTACAACAATGCTTTACATTATATACCTTTATTATTTTTTTTTTTTCTTTGAATGAGTAGGATAGATTGTTTCTGTTTGTATCTATAATTGAATAACCATATAACATAATTATAAGATGTACATAAATAAATAAATAAACAAACAAAGATAAAATTGTTCCCCTTAATAAAAGACAATCAGTTAAATTAAAATTTTTTCACTGCAAAATATAAAACTTATTTTTAATGTATTTAATTTGCTGCAGTTACGATAGTCTTAAAAAGAGAGATTTAATTAAGGAAACGACCATCCATTAATCGCTTAAGTTCATAGACTGATTGTGTAAAAGGAACTAATTAAGATTCAGTTTAAAATTGAATTAGGAAGACATGCATTTAAGATCATATAGTTAATTTATTCATTACACCAGACCAAACCTTATTTAGGTCCGCACAACTCCTAATCCCCCGATGTACGTGATTCCACAAGCAATCTTGTTACATTCAGGATAATTTGAATCATTGGCGACCATTCTATGTAAACAGGCGACAGAATGTAATTTTCTGTCTTAGCTTAACGGACAAATACTCTAACAAGACAGCTACGTGCCTGTTGTATTTACTTACAAACAGTAGCCTTTGTTATTTTTACCTTTTTCCCTGCACTTTCCCTCAATACACAAGCAACTCGAATTTCGTTCTAAATTAATTCTAAACTCATTTTCTTCCCAAATGTATACTTCGCAAGACCTATCAAACACGTTACAAAATCTCAAAGCAAAAAATATATACACAAACGTATTTAATATTCTTTTAAAAGGAAACAAAGCGTGAGTGGTAATAAAAAAAAAAAGATTTTTCGATTAACTCAAAAATAAGTTTCTTTTGAAAAAGGCAAATAGGCTAAAATTAGAGATAATAAAAACGTCAATCTACACTTGACAGAAAAGTAACATAAATTGCAATTAATAATAATTTCCCTTGGATGTTCCTTATTTTTTGCCTAACAAAATACAATGATTTTGCATAGGATTACGTAGCTTTTTTTAAAGAAAAGCTGAATTCATAATCATTTATTATAGCAGTAAAATAATTTATACACAATACTATCAGAATAGTTTTCGAGAAAAATTAATCAACCATAAGAACGTCAACTGTTATCTAATAGGGACTACGATGGTATAAAGTAAACACAACAAAGTAAATCCACTTTGCACTTGTACATGCAAATCATATGATGTGAAATTCTTTGTTGGCGTTCATGGTGGTCAGAGTAGCCTCTGACACAATAACGTTATTACTGGCCTGTAGATAATTCTGATTTTTCTTAAACTTGCCACGTTTGCTGGGTATCTGCTAATTACTGTAATATGATTTTAGAGAGGTTATAAATGTGAGTTGTTAGAGAAACATGATCAACTTAGAAGATGTAGCTATAATGGTGCAAAATAAAATAATGGAGTTTAGGTTGAAGAAGATTGTCAAAACAAAAAGATGAAGAATAATAAATATGTTACAGTTGCTCAAAGTGAAACTCGGACGCTGTTATGAAAATGTATAATTATTAATAAATTAAAAAATAATATTACAATAAATTGAAATAAAGTAGATACTCTATTAAATGGCAGTTTACTGTATACATTTAATAAAAGAAAAATCAATAAATTCAAAAAATAATTAATTCTAAATTAAATACAAACTTAATATCAAAATAAAACTCGGACAATCACAGAAATTATAATTAAAACTTATATAACAATCAATTATTTTAAAATCAATACTTTGTGGGAAGGCCTTTACTCTTTTTGACACTTTCTAATCTTTTGGGCATTGATCTAACTATTTTCTCACATAAGGCAGGAGGTATCTTTTTCCATTCTTCAAGAATTACTCTTTTTAGGTCTGTTCTTGAAGAAATAGTGTGTTTCCGCACCTGTGTTTTCCATAGATTTTCTATAGCAATAATATCAGGAGACTGTGGAGGTGTTTCCAAGACATGCAGGCAATTATAAAGCAACCAAGACCGTATTTTATAAGCCTTATGTTTTGGATCGTTGTCCTGATAAAAATAAAAATCATCACTGATTCCTAATTTTTGTAAGCTTTCGTGAAGATTGTTTTTTAAAATTGCTAAATACACGTCCTTATTCATTATTCCATCAATTATTTGTAATTTTCCAGGACCAGCAGCTGACATGCAGCCCCATACCATTACCGATCCTCCACCGTGTTTGACGGTCGGCTGTAAATTCTACCGCCGCAACTCTTCATTTGCTTTCCTCCAGATGTAGGTGCTACTGTCAGACCCAAAAATATTAATTTTACTTTCATCAGTGAATAACACCCGATTCCAAAAAGAAAAATCTTTATTTGAGTGCTCCTTAGTAAACTGCAATCTTTTAATTCTATTTGTTTTACTAATGTATGGCTGTTTTCGGACAACTCGTCCAATAATTTGATGTTTCCTTAAAATAATCCTTATAGTTTTGGGGTGTGCGTTTTTACCAAGATATTCTTCTACTTCGACCGCCAGTTTGGGAGCACTCAATTTCGGATTTTTCGTTATTTGGCTTATGATCCGTCTTTCGTCCGCTTCATTAAATATTTTTCACGCACTCTTTTTTGGTTTATTTGCTATAATATTAACCGGCTTATGATATCACGAACTGTAGAATGACTACGATCAACTATTTCTACGATTTCCCTAACTGTTTTACCCTAATTGTGATGCTTCATAACCAATTCTCTTAGTTAGATAGACGTTTGACCACGTTGTCTTCCCATTTTTGTAAAACTACACTAATATAGACGGTTTGTAGTAGAAACCAAATTTGAACTAAAATTTTCGACATTATCGAAAATGTGCCGTGCACGCCGGCTAGATAAGACAAGCTATCGAAACCGTCCGAGTTTCATTTTGATGTTAAATTTGCTATCATTTCTTTGATATTCTATAATGATTATGACTAAAGAAAATTAATTTTGTTATTTTCAAAAAAATCTAATGCTGGTTCCTTTATTGATCCATAAGTATGATAATTTTATTTCTCAGGCAAAATCTTTGTTGTCATTTTTAGAGAAAATCTATTTATATTTAATTGTCCGACTTTCACGTTGAGCAACTGTATATTAAAACGAAGAATGTAACCAAATGCTCTCTGTATTCGCCTTCAGACAACTAACTGCCTTGTCCAGCCGATGCGCTGGTGTCACTTTCCAACTACTCTACGAGCAAACCCGTCTTATGACAAGTTAAAACACGCTTTACTATTCTTAACAATCTGGTTTACAATATAATCTTAAATAAATCAGTACTGAGATTTTAACAGAGAAACACAACATCCATTTGACAGAAGAGAATTTTTGAAGATTAAATATTTATTTTCTTAGAAAGAATATCAAAGAAAAGCTGGATCTTAGATTCAATGAAAGTTAAAAGCAACTCATACAATGTATTTCAATAAAAACTACCTCAACATGCTAGAATGTACTTAACGAGTCTCAACAAGAAACAAATGCGAGATATAGATATAAAACTAGAAATTACATTCAAAGACAGAAAAGATAAAACAATAATCGTGTCAATAAACAACCGCCGTTATTATAAAATGTATCCGGGTCACTGCTGTCGATTCCTAAAAGCATTTTATGAGTAGAAATGCAAATCCAAAAACTAACAATAAGACTGTTTTAAAACCCTTTTTGCAAGAATCAATATTATGAAAAACAAAGAATACATAAATCTTGAGACGTGGGGATTTTTAATTAATTCAACGATAAAATTTGTGACGCAAGAAACATTATTAGAAATTTAACAATCGCTTTTGTGTTTTTTTTTTATTATAACGTACGATACAGGTGTTACATGAAGAAGCTTGTGAGCATTCTTTGCATTTTGTTATTGTTTCTATTTTGTCTTTGTTCGAGTTCGTAATAATTTTTTAAACTTTAACTTACGGTAACTTTATTTAAGCAACAATACTTGTATAGAACTTTTCTTAATATTATTTCAAGAATTTAACTTTGGAGAAATGCTAAATACCAAAAGTTAGATTACTTATCTTACAGTAAAAGTTAAAATTTTAATATCAATTTAATATTACAAAACTCGTCGAAATTTTATTTATTTACATCTCAAAAATAAAAGAAAAGACTTTGACTATAATAAGCTTTCTCTGTTTCTTTTTGCGTATCAAAGTAACCTACCCTAAATTGAAACTGTCAAAGTTTATGTTCAGCTTAAATAAAATGATTTGAAATCGATTATGAACTTTTTATCAACAGTCAAAAAAAGTTTGCTAAAAAGGTTTTTGCTTCCACCAGAGATGGACATGAAAGTAATAATTTTACTTTCTGCTACCATGAATAATTTATAAAACGGAAATTAAAGTAACAATAATATTGGAATTCCTAAATTGAGAACAAAAGGAGGAATTATTTTCGGAATAAAATTAGTTTTAGATGTTTGAAATTACATTTGTCACTAAATTTAGTGGGTGTGTATTGGACAGGCTGAAATCCACAAGGCCCTTAACAAATTCTGCGTAGGAAATCCTGTCTTTGCTAAGTCCTAACTACACTGCCCTCACGTTTCTGGATTCTGTTTCCAGCAGATTCAATTACCAGCTTCCTTTCAATTTCGGGAATTATTTGCGGCTCAATTCGCGCCTGTATACATCAAATATACTCAATTACATTGAGGCGCGCCATCGCGTGCACATGCTTACAAAATTCTTTGGTGAATTACGTTTTTCTATGAGAATCCAACAGTAAAATAAATAGGAAAAGATAAACTGCATTGATACACCGACTACCCTAACGTAACGAACTTAATAAAAATCTTTTTCAGAAAAACTCATCGTTTATTAAAATCGTATTGGGAGTGTGCATGTGTGTGGGTTACATGTAAAAGTTTCTAGATGTAGGTATTGTTTGGAGTTATTGAATTTCTGGGTTTTCGCATTACAAATGCACATTAGAATTTAATTCCGCAGAGCGCCAACGTTTTAAATTAAAACGGAACTAACTAACCGTCGCTTGAAACTTTTCACAATTTGCTTTGATTCTACAACCAAATCCACAATTCATAATTAATAAAACTTAAAATTATAATTCGTAAAGAGCACTGGTATCGTTTTAATTATTACGTAACAGAAACGGAAATTGAGGAGAAAGCTTAAATAGAAAGTTACGTCGTGCCTAATAATTCACTTCATTAGCGCTTTATTAATATTTAATAGGGGATTCATAGATTCTATGCTCCTGCTTCTACTCTGTTTACATTGGAGATGGTACACGCCTACATTTTTAAACTTCCTCGTAAAACGTAAAAAAGAAATTTTATTGCTAAGAGAAACAGCGACAGCTTTTTAAGCGTAGTTGCATTAAAGTTCAACCTCGACAACTAAAACTACTAATAAGGTAATGCCATACCAAAATGAGTTTCAAACTAAAATATTAGGTGTAGCGCTTCTCTTACAGTCTTCTTTTAAAAAAGTTAAATGCGTTTTAAGCTTCTTAAAATTAAAACTTTTATTCTGTATGACTAAATTTTAAAGTGCAACTTTGTATTCTTGTTAACAGGAGTTTATATTCTATTTCTTAGTTCTACTTCTACTTCTACTTCCGCATTAACAATTTTTTGTTGTCGTTTGGAATACTGCAACTGTAGTGAAACAGGCAGTTTAGAAATATTAAAATTTAAAACAAAAAGAATTAAAAACTAGAAGTTTGCAGTGTACCTCGACACTGGATTGTTTCTTAAATAAAGACTTTTAAAACCTTACTAAACTGAATGTTACATCTTAAACAAGTGACCAACTTTTCTAATTAACAAATTTTTATTTAGCTTCGTATTTATTAATTTTTCTTTTTCTAAGACCCTTTTTACATTATTAATATGCATTTAAGTGTAATTTCTTGTCAGGTTTTTGGTATCAAATCTTCTTAATATAGACTCAAGAATCTGCTGTATAAAATGCTAATGTTATTGATCTGATGAAAGAGTTGTCTCTATGTAGACGACATAGTTATTTCCAGCATCGAATCTTCCATTACGTAGCTAGAGAAAAGTCTACAATTGAGTGTCCTAATGCAAGAGCCAATCAAGTCCACTGTAGTAAATTGTTCAGGAGAAATGGAAAACGTTTTAAGCCCAATAGACCAAGAAAAACCAATAACCTAATTTTACCCAAAAATGGACCTTTTGTATTGAATCTAAGTGATAATGCGTGCGATTTTCCAGAAAACATAACTCTTATTCTAATCTCAAGTTAAATCTCAACAATTTATCTATCCCAAACTCAAACTCTGTTCAGATTTTTACTTGGACCAACTACGTGACCAATCTAATAACTTTTTGAAAATGGTCTTTAAACATCATCAAATGTCTTTCTAATACCGTAGGGTTCTATATAAATCCCATTTTGTCCAAAATAGATTATGACTGCTTTGCATACGGGTCTGCCAAGCATAGTATCTTAAAAATATTGAACGTCATTCAATATGCAAGTGGCGCCTTTCGTAACAATCCTGCATCCAGTCTACATACAAAATAAAAGCTGTTTGTATTCCCAATCACGTTCTTTCAATTACTCTGCGTTCAACATGAACGACCCAAAAACCCCTTCTTTGGTGTTTCCATCGTTATCATTGTTGGTTCCAAATCCATACAGGATATAGGTAGTGCATGCCTTGCTTCCAATAACTTATTTACATGATCTCTCGAGTCTTCTAACAACTCCTATTTGCTCTCTGGAAAGCACTAACATATTGCCTTTCTTTGATTTTCAATAGATTTGTGATTTGTATCAATTTCCTCGTCGACTTATGGTTGACGATGTTTCCTCCTGCGTCTTTATCCGTAGGACTAATTCAGCTCATACTGACCTTTCTAACTCTTACAAGACTGTCATGATTCTGGTCTCTTTTATTTTCTCTGCCAGCAAATTATTAGAAGAAGATTTTTCTGCACCTGGATGAACACCACTAATAAACCTGTCAAGGCAAGACGAGAGTAATAATTACACACTTTTGCTTTCAGTGTCCCAACTGTAACTTTCCATTTACCATATCTTACTAGATTGCCTTGGGCTTGTCAGTTTAAGGCAACGATTCTTCCTTCTAGCAACCCTCACAAAATATAATAAATACACAATTTGGACAGTTTTGCTTATGCCTCATAGATCGTTTACCCACGTCAACTTATTTTTCAATGAACTTATAGGTACATTCATACATTAACATAGCAAAAGGGTTAGTAGAAATAGTAGCTGATACCCTTCTTTAGACAAAAAGAAATAATGACACATAATTCCTAGTTTTATTTACACAAGGTAATAAAAACTCTAAGTTCTTACCTTCTTACCAACAATCAAATAATTATAATCCAGTAAAAAAAAGCAGTTGTGCAGAAGCCTTTTGAGGAATCACAAGCTTTTGATAAATTAAAATTCTCATCAGGTAGAAAGTATTTTTTCCATGTGTACAACAATAAAATGTGCTGAAAATAAAATTTGTAAAAAGCAAACAAATCTTGCATCTACTTTGAATTTGTTGAAGAACATTTCCTTAGATTTATGCCCTTCTTATAGATTTGGTGGAAGCACAAGGAAAAGTTGCAGAATCTAGCATTTTATAATTCAAGGCACTTCAGTTGTAGAACTGTGTGTTTATTTTTGACATTGCTCATTGGAATTTCGTACGTTAAAAATAAATTTTGAACAAACGAGTACTGACGTACTAACCAATTAGTGTGTGTCTTAGAAACAATAAACATATAGCGTTTACGTATTAGCTTGTACATTTTTTTGTTAATACGGTACCATAGAAATCAAACGTCATTTGTTTACTACCGTTTTGCTTTGATGATGGTGTTATATTCTTAATTTCGATATCAAGATTTCAGGTTGATAGATTTATATTCTACTGATTTTTTGTTTCAAATTCTCACGTTTTCTTTTTAATGCTGCAATAAATAATAATACGATAGGGTTTTAGGTACTCGCTATTTATTTGCACAAATAAATCGTTGGACAGTTTGTTTTTAAATTAAATATTTTTTGTGGTTTTCACTTTGAGATTTTGTATGACAACAAATCATAGTAATTATATCATAATAAAATTTCAATAAAGTTGAATATATAAAAAGAAAGTGTAAAAAGCCATGAAATGTCCATCAGTTTCCCTGAAAGGAAAACTTTTCAAAGAAAAACATTTTATTTTTCTGGTTTATTTGTTTTTAAATTCTGTAAACCTTGTTATTCGAAGTTTAATTAATTTTGGTGCTTGGCATGACATTTTAAAATTTCAGGAAAAAGTAGACGTATAATAACAGCTGTAAAAATTCAGGCGCTTTTTAAAGGGGAAGAAAAACAATTTCAAGTTGGTTTGAAATAAAATCTGACAAACAATAATTATTTTTGTTTTCAAATATAACTTAAATATTTTATAAAAACTTTTATCTCGATATCATGTTTTCAGCATTCATTTGTTTTGAATTTTATTTATCACGCCTTTTTATATTCAAATGTCAGTTTGACTAATAAACTTTGTTTTAGAAATATTTTAAATTTGATAATCAAGCTTTCTTTTAAACGAGAAAATGAGGTAAAGTAAAAGGTAATCACTAATTACAATCACAAGATGTACTATGAGCAATTGAAGAAGAATTATTCCTAATTTAAAAATTACTTGTTATTAACAGCCCCAACAAACTGAGTTTAAAAGAATTGTAAATCAAACAAATACACCCAACGCCAACATCAGTCAAGCAAAATATTTTATGAATTATGACAAAGGGTATGATCAAGATCAAAAAGAACAGGAACCTTTATGGCCAGTACTTGTCAATGATGGTTTCATTGCATAAAGGTCATAATTTTGTGCTCATGCCTTGAAGGCAGCTTTTGATTAATACAAGCCATATTTGGGCATTCGTATTTATGAATATTTTTTTTTAAATATTTTTAAAACGTCTAGTCTTGAAATTATTATGTCTGGTTTCTCAATGTCACTTGTTACACAATAACCAGTTATATACTTCTTTATCACAATGATTCATTATTTCAAACTAATTTTTTCCCTAGCAAGTATTGCGATTATACTAAAAGATATTTTAATAAACAAAAGATTACGATAACAAGCCCAATGAATCGCTTAAGAAGGTTTCTCCTTCTACTGTCTTCTATTGGTAGATGTGTATCATAGTGTAAATATTATGGCGATCCAAATAGCAACACAAAATATAGCCTTTATTCTGAACGGCGTCAGCTGTGCCAAGCAGTAATGGTGGCAAATTCCACTTAATAGAACAATACAATCTACTTTAATAAAATATAAAAATAAGTAACGCGTCTGCAACGCAATACACTATAGTAAATTTCATTTGTAAGTCGCACGTGAAAGAGGTGTCAGTAAGTGCATTGAAAATGCATCGGTTAGTGTACAACAGAAGATATAAATTCAAATCTGGTGAAAATTTGGGAAGTTATATTGTGGCTATTGGAATTACTCCCATGATTAAAAAAATTGGTCATGATTTACCATTGCATTTTATATTGGAAAAGGATGGCACCGCGCTTGTTATGCATTCCGTATCATTATTTGATAACGTTTACGTTAGATTCATACCAGGAGTTGAATTTAATCAGAAAACATCGGATGAAAGAATATTTAGAACAATCATAACAATGGAAGGTAATACTTTGCACGAGGTCCAGATACATGATAATGGCAAGATTTCTACTATTGATTGGATCTTCTCGCTCAGAGATCTGCAAGTCGTTATGAGGACTGGTGACATTGTTGCTAGAAGAATTTACACGGCTTGGTGAAGGTGGAGTTAACAAACTTAAATTCTTTATAGTATTTTTGTTCTCAATCTGTATAAGTTCTATAATTATGTAAGTCGATTCGCATTATAAAAATAAAAAACCAATGAGATTTATTATTTAGAAAGATTATTGCAAAAGTTTCGACAACTATAGCAATGTGAGGTTAACTCATGAATATGTTTATGTAAAAAAACAAAACAGAATCATGTTAAGTTGTGACTTATGAGTGTTGATTTTGAGTCTTCTACTGTCTTATTTATTTTTTTAGATATAAAATGAAATCCTTTTTTCATTGAATTATTGATTCTATTAATGTCATTTGAATGGTAGATGTCGCTGATTGATTTTATTCTAACTTTGTTAGTTTACAAAATAAAACAAGTTTCATAAAAATGACTGTTATCCCTTGTTTGCAGTTATTAATATAATCTAATAAGTAAAAATACTAACAGTTCCTCTCCCTACAAAAAAATTGTAAAAACAATCAATTTATTGACCAAAAGATTCCAAAAATCCTTGAAATACGAGGGTGGTCTGAAAAGTTTCCGACGTCAACGTGAAGATGGCAGCACTCGTAAATAAAAGCTACTGAATTTCGTTGTTCATCTGTTGACAGTTACTCACCAAAGTTTCAGCCATTTTGGACGCGCAGTTTTTATGTAACAGTCGTTTGAGTGAGTTGATGTGAGTTTTTTTGTGAAAATGGACAAAATCGAGTATCGAGCTGTCATTAAATATTTGTTTTTGAAAGGCAATACGCCTTCGCAAATAAAAGATGAGTTGGATTCTGTGTATGGGGACTCTGCACCATCATTTACCACAGTGAAATTTTGGGCTGCTGAATCTAAACGTGGCCGTAAGAGCTTGGGAGACGATGAACGTTCGGGACGCCCAAAAACTGCAACTACCGACGAAAACATCGCCAAAGTTCACCAAATGGTGCTAGACGACCGCCCAATTAAAGTGAGAGAGATAGCAGAGGTTATGAACATGTCAAAAGAACGTGTTTGTCACATATTAAATCAACATTTAGGCATGAGAAAGCTGTCCGCGCGTTGGGTGCCGCGTTTGCTCACGTTAGACCAAAACCGTGTTCGAATGAATATTTCCAACGCTCTTTTGGCGCAGTTTAGGCGAAATAAATCTGAGTTTTGGCGCCGAATATTTACTGTAGATGAAACTTGGATACGCCATTATACGCCCGAAACAAAAATACAGTCCAAACAGTGGACTGCAAAGAGGGAACCGGCTCCAAAAAAAGCAAAAACTGTTTTTCGGCTGGGAAAGTGATGGCGACTGTTTTTTGGGATAGTCATGGAGTTATTTTAATCGATTATCTTCAAAAAGGAAAAACCATTACAGGAGCATACTATGCATCATTACTTGACAAGCTGAAGACAGAACTTGAGAAAAAACGGCCACATTTGCAGAAAAAGAAAATTCTGTTTCACCAAGACACCTCAGCGGTTGCCATGGCGAAAATCCACGAATTACGGTTTGAACTGCTTGACCATCCGCCTCACTCACCAGATCTAGCCCCAAGCGACTTCTTTTTGTTCCCTTATCTAAAAATTGCGCTCGGAGGACAAAGATTTTCGTCAAATGAAGAGGCAGTCACCTTCGTGAACAATTATTTTGCAGAGAAAAATGCCGAGTACTATTTGGACGGGTTACAGAGATGGGAGCATCGCTGGGAGAAGTGTGTAGAGTTACAAGGAGACTATGTTGAAAAATAAAAAAAAATTTTCAGAAAAAATGTCTTGTATCTTTGTTAGGTCGGAAACTTTTCAGACCACCCTCGTACAACATTCGCTGTTGATACTGTCATTAGTGGAAGGAGAGTAGTATGGTGCTTTAAAAAATATGTAGAGAAGAATAAGTAATCATTTTTGAAATCTTTATCTAAAACAAAATATATTTTTGCAATTATCTTGTAGGATGCGTTCTCATAGAGTAAAATCTACTGTAAACGATAATGTAAATTTAGCTACTAAGGTAGGTATCTCATGGCAAGTTTTATTTAAAAAGAAATTTTCTTTTTGAGATCATATGGTAGACATCTACTCTAAAACGATACCATCAACGAGCGTAACTTATCTATCAAAGATAAAAATATTTTTATTATATTCTTATCTTTGCCTATTCGATTTTTTGAACGCCTTCTACCTTCTTTCAAAACCATGTGCTTGCTGAATATGCAACAGATTACTCCGGCGTTTCCTCCTGCAAAGTTGAAGAGACATTCTGAACTTGGATTTTTGCTAGAGAAAATGCGACGTAAACCTTTATTTTGAGTTAAATTTTTTTTAAGTTTTTTGATCAATAGAGTGAATCTGGCATTTTACCATGGATATTCTAAATTTTGCAATTTTAATTTAACATCCTACAGCCAGTAGTGTATCTAGCAATTTATCCAAAATGACAGCTTATAAATGTATTTTTTTGACAGTGTCTCAATCTATTAACCTGTAAGTTAAACTATATTCTTGTTTACTGTGCTCACAACTTATAAAACAATCATTCATTGTTACTTCTTTATTATGTTCTAGTTTATTTTATTTCTAAAAAGTCCAAATAGTGTACCAACATATACTATTGTACCAATCAAGTTTTCTCTGATAAGAAAATTATATTAAAAGCATAGAACCAGCTAAACCACGCATTACGTTCAATATCTTATTTGGAACTAATTAATTTTGTAAAATGGAGGCGATATTTGGCAAAAAATATAAATTTGAAGCAAGCCAGAATTTTGCTAGTTATATGGAAGCTATTGGCATTAGTCCTTTAATGCGTAAAATCGCTCAAGGGATGCCTATATATTTTGAATTAAGAGAAGAAGGTGATGATTATATCATACGTAGTGTAACACCGTTTCAAGACATTTTGGTCAGATTTACATCTGGAATTGAATTTGAACAACGCACTATTGATGATAAAATTTATAAAACTACTATAACTGTTGATGGAAATACTTTACACGAAACCCAAAAGTATGGAAATGGTGTAACCGCAACTGTTGATTGGGTTTTTTGTGAAGAACAAATGAAAATGGTAATGAAAGTTGGTGACATTGTTGCAACTAGGATTTACAGGGCTTTTAACGATGAATAACTAACAAAATAATAGATTTGAAGTGTGTAACAATTATTTTGTTTTTGAGAATGGATTTTTAGAGTAGGTTAAAACTACACATGTCTTTGGTCTTAATAAATTTTTAACATTCCTTAAGTTTCTTATTTCGATAGTTTAGTTGAGCGATTCTAACTTTTTTGTTTTAAAGTTAAAATCAAATTAAGTCTAAAAAGAAAGGTTGATATTACAAAATGAAATGAAACACAAACTTTGGAAAGGAGACGAACTTGATAGCGAAGAATGAAAAAGGCCAGTTCTTTTATGGTCTTGCACAGAGTTATATAAAAAATAAAAATATAACATGCAAGAAGATGCAGTCTCCTATTTTTCTTTCTTTTGGTAAGCTTAAATTAAAACTGTAAGTACTAGATTAGTCCTGAAACCAAAAGCACAAAAGATGTAATAATATAGAGGACGTTCACTAAAGTAGTTGTGTGTATATTAGGTATTCTTACGTAAAAAATCGACATAAATACATTACCATATATACTACTTCATAAGTCATAATATAAAGTATTAAGATAAAAACAAGAGAAATTTTTGTCGACTATGGTTTTAAAAAGCACATTGCGTGTACTCATAAACGAAGGTTATTGAAGAAAACGGCACGAAAACATTTGTAAATATAGAGTAATAATATTTTTTATACCTCCATATTCTGATTTCATTGAAATCATTCCAACCCCTCTAAGATGTGAAAGTAACATCCATTTATATCCATCTACAGATACGTATGTTATTGAATATCACCTTTTGGGATTCCTGGAGACCCCAAAGTTGAATTCCCGTCAAAACCTCGTAATTTACTTTTTTTATTTATTACGGGATCTCACTATGCTGACGTGTCAAAAAATATATACTTTTTTCTGATTTAGAAGAAAATCATAAAATTCTCATGGTTTTATATTTAAAAGTACTTTTGTCATTCTAGGTTTCTCATGAAAAATTTGTCATTAAAATTATAAGTTTTGTTTTTGTAAGTAAATTTTAAAAACGCAATTTGGCTAAAAGGTACTATTACGCTAGATGTATTAAAATGAAAGAGGAAACTGTCTGAAAGTGAATACATTAATTTTAACAAGCCAAATTATGTAATATTTCTGCTTTAATACGAAAAACCTAATCTTTTTAACCTACAACAAAGAGGGTAATAAGTGTTACGGTATATTTTAATTATTCTTGCTAGTAAATTGAAATATTATGTTACAAAGATAATTTTGAACAATGGTTTATCATTGAATGCACCACTATTAATTACAATAATTTAAATTGTTGTAGTAATTTTATCTTCAGAAATAATTTCCCACAACTTTAGCCTGTATGCAATAATAATACCTGTTGTCCAAGCGTTTAATAGTAAAAGAGCATTTACATGTTTACTGTGTCTTTAAAAACAAAAGAGATACAAGCTGACTAATGGAATTTTACCACCCTGTATAGAAATACCGATAATTGTGCTCTAAACGTGCCCTTTATGGAAATTGGTTATTTTTGTTATGATTCAACAACATTATGGATGAAACAGTAAAGTGAGTTTTTTACCAGAAACATTTAAAAAGGGCGGTAAATTTCAATCAGAGTCACCTAGATATATTTTTATTTAATTTTAGAAAAACAGGCACGAAGTGACAAAGAAGGATTTCTGGAAGATTTTTACACTAAGCTAAGGTTGTCATAACATTTCTCAATTTCTAACATTCTACAAACTACGCAGTACATTTAATTCATTTATTTAGCAAATCCTATCCGTTAAAAAACTGGAAATTGAATAACTTCTTTAAGATTAAAACGCACTTCTTTTACCCTATGAAGGGAACTCTCCCGATGTTCTTTAGTTACATTTATATTGATTAATACTTTAAGTTAAATGGGAAAAGAAGTTTGGAATAAAGTGTAACTGATTGAGTTGTAAACCAGATTCGTCAGAAAAAAAAGAAAAGCTCGTGAGATAGGAAATAGACCACTACATAACAAGCAATATTTAATATGTGAGGATACATAATAAATTCACAACGTGAACTTCAAAGATATATGGAATTCTCAAGTACTGCTTGCAATACATATCTAAAGGTTATACAATTCTATAAACTCCTTTATAGAATTAGAAACCATTCAACCGTAAGAAATGCTTGCACATATGTTGTAATAAGTGTTTTCTACCATAACGGATGAAATGAACTGAGTGTTTATGTAACTGATGATGGGTTTCTAATTTGTAACTAAACAACATGTTTACATGTAATTAAAAAGTGCTGTATATTTAAAATCCTTCCCTGGAATTGACGAATCCCCTCATTAAACATTTTATTGTAATCGCCAACATACCAGCCATAAATACTTAGTTCAATCAAATCGCGTATAATAAAATAATTTGTTTAATCAACTGGTTAGACGAGTTTTATTAACAAAAAAGAAAAACAGAAAAATCCTTCTTACAGTTTCAAGTAAGTTATTTTCTTTTCTTTTTGCATTATCTTATTATGCCTTAATGCACCTCGACTTTGAGTACCCAACTAACCTAGTTTATAATAAGGTAGATGCAATATTTCATGATAATAAATTTTCCTTTTTAATCTTCGCAAATTAAAATTTATTCAATAGCTGTTTTTAGCGCGCACGTGTGTATTTTGTTAGAGCGTAAGTTACTTTTCATTTTAAATGAGTGTATTTAATTGCAGTGTATATTGAGAAGAATATAAAGGAGCATTAATTTGCGAACGAAGCTTGCATAAACCTACTTTATTTTACAGCAAGCACAGTGCAGTTTTATGGCTCTCCCTTTTTTAACTGAAGAGAAGCGCCGGAGATCTAGGGAAACACCTATTTTTAATTTTAATTACTTCCTTTATATCCTCTAATGATAAAAGTTCGGTAGTCAGCTTATTATCATTTTTTATTAGTTTTCTTCTTAAGATAAGACAACATTCAATATTCTTAAAAATAAGACGTTTTCAACGTAACCTATAAAGAAAATTAGAAAGACTTGCAATTCTCCGCTTCCTCTAAATCGCAATTTCGGTGTGCATTCAGTAACTTATTAATTTCTGAATTTAACAGATGCATAAACGAATTTTCCGCTCTACTGGTAGGTCAAAGAAGGGATTTTCACATTTTCTACGCGTACAAATCGCAGAGCTGGACGTGATAGCTCCGGCTGTTCTGAATCGCTCTCTGGTGGCTAATGTTGTCTGCGATCAAAAACTCGTCCCAGGCTCAATTTTCTCGTCACTTTGAAACAACTTTCTTTCAATCTTCAATTCCGAAATAATTCTGCTCGCGCCGTGTCTCCCTCGACGATTGTGACATACGGTTTAGCTTGTTTCCCCAATATCAGCTCAAATCTTCTATATATTTTACATTTTCGCCGCATTATGTCGTTTAAACGTCAGGTCAAATCGAAGATCATTATTTTCTTGTTCTTGTCAGTTACAAAAAACATTCAGTCTTCTCATCCATTATTTTCTATATTCGCTAAGATAGGCCGATGTTATATACATATTGCGCCATCTATATTCTACACTTTATTTTACTAAAACAGCTATAATGACTCATAAAATATGCAGTGGATTTCGTCCTTGGCAGCATCAACATCAGTCAGCCCTATAACTTTTGACGTAGACTTATAAGTAGTTATTAAATATTTGAGTTCATAAAGTAACGCTCTTGCCAAAACATATTACTCGAAAACGCTACTAAAGAGGACGCTAGCAAATGTCATCGATTACTTTATACCCTACTACAACTTCGTCTCACCGAATAAAATAAAATTTTAAATTAACCCTAAACTACAAAAACGAACACGAGGGTTGGATAAGCCGTAAAGTTCTATTTAAATTGAAGAAGCCTTCGATAATAAATAAATGAGTAACAGATCATTTAATGACACGTACCTACTCTAAAATAGCTTAATTTTAATATCTTTTAAGAAACTTAAATGTTCCATTCCTCCACAGAGGTATTTTAGAAAGACTCGTTTTAAATATAAAACAAAAATGCCAGTATTTCGTACAGCAGAAATATTCTGAAAAGTTTCAAAGACTTTAGGAAAAACAAATTGAAGTATGCTTAGTAATAAAGTGATTTGTTGTCCTAGCTGTTTTTCCTTTTTAAATAAAAATAAAAAAGAAGGAAAAATTGACTTGTATTTTTCCATTTAGTATCACGCCTCTGTTACAGTATTTAAATTAAGAACATTTTCTAGCTCGTATTTCAATATCTCGAAAGCTATTTGACCTAATATAGGAATTAATATCCTTGAGATAAAATAAAAGCAAATGTAAATTGAAAACCGTGCTAATTTTTAATTGACCCGGACTAAACAGATCTGGCAGCCTTAGGCGTGGATAACAACTAATACTGATGTTACTAATTTACATGCATCATTAAGTAATGCATTTTAACAAACTCTAATTGTCCACAATTACAGCCTTTCTAATGTGACATATATTGTAACTTCTTATTTCTTGTAATTTAGCAATTAGTATTTTATATGAAATGACATATCTCACCAGAATTAGATAACTGTTCGCATAGCCACACATCTTTTAAAGATGCAGGTTTTTTATGTTCACCAATGGTGGATATCAGTACTCGAAAGTGATAGATCTGAGAACTTTCAAAACAAAGCAGCTCTTGAGAATGTAAAAGGACATCGCATTTCCTAAATTAGTTAAATGTTCATCAAATTGGTCATGGTTGGTAAAAATTCTAAGAGAGGTCTCAAACCTACCGAAGAAAGGTAGTATCTTTATATTGCAAAATGTTTCAACAGTGGACATAATTTTCATTCAATTGGTTTGTGATTTGTGCAAGTTCTAGGGAAAAACAATTTACTCGCGGTTGTTGCATTTGCAATCGTAACCCACACTGGATTTACAAGTAACTATTTTTTGGCTCTTTAGACAAATATTACATTGAGATACCACCGGATATTCTAGTAAAGAGATAATTTTCAAGTGCTGTGGTCAAATATAAACTTCTAAGATGTAACTGGGAGATTTTTATTGAAACTTTTTTGGCACGAATCTTCTACTAGCACAAAAATTTTCTAAGCCAAGTGCACCCAAACTGAACTTGTTCTTCTTAGTCTTAGTAAGACTCGCCGAAGATTATACTACTCTTCAAAATCAGAAGTGTGTGTGGTGTAGTAAAGCGATGATAATCAAACATACACCTGCGTTCTTTGGTCAGCTCTTGACTTTTAAGAGACCTCATGTTATCAGAAGATTTATTATTGACTTTGAATGTGACCTTCTTTATCAAGCTTACTACTAGTAAAATTGCCCAAAACAAATACACCGAAACTAGATTTGTTCTTAGTCTTAATAAAAACTGAGCAAGATAGTATTTCTATCAGGATCTTCAAGGTCAGAAGTCTATGATCTAATAATAAAATTATTGTCAAATGATCATATCAACTCTTGCCTTCTAAGAGACTTCACATTATCGAAAAGTTTATTAATTATTATTTACTTTGAATGTAGCTTTTTTGGTACGAACCTTCTACTAGTACAGAAATTGCGCAAAACAAGTGCATCCAAACTGAACTTGTTCTTTTTGTTGCGGAAGATTGTACTTCTATCAGAATTCTTCAAAGTCAGAAGCGCGTGGTTTAGTAAAGTGATGATTATCAAACGGCCAACTACGTTCTCTGGTTAGTCTTCTAAGAGATCTCATGTTATCGGTAGATTTATTATTTACTTCGAATGTGACTTTTTGTAAGAACTTTACTACTAGCACAATTGCCAAAAATTAGTTCACCCAAACTAGGTGTGTTCTTCTTGGCCTTGTTAGTGGAAGTTGTACAAGCACAAAATGATAATTCTAAATCTATGGTCTGATAAAGAGATAATTGTCAAACTGTCAATTAAATTCTATGCTCAGACTCTGACTTTTAAAAAGCTTTTTTTGGGAAATTTATTGTTTGTTTTAAATGTGACTTTTTCGAGCGAACCTTGCCACAAAAAAAAGACTTGTCTAAAACAACGACATTTGTTCTTTTTAGTTTAGATAGAGGAGAAGGGGTATTTCTATAATAACTTTTCAATGACAAAAATCCATTGTTTTAATTTACAATTTAAGCTCTTGTCTACATATAGTATTCACATGTCTGAATGAAAGAGATAATACGCTAATATGCTTGCAGGAACAATATGGAGTTTCTGAGCTGCCAAGTACTAGTCTTAATGGGTTTGCTTTGCAATAGGTTTTTTTCTCCGAGGTGTAGTTGGCGTACATAATGTACCGGCTAAACAAGTGGTCTCCAGGAAACGTTTATATTCCCATGGAACTGTGATTGCATTACGTCATGGATGGACCGGGTATTTTGATCTACTTTCACTTTAACTGGCATTCTTGCAGTTTACGTTTAGTCATGGTTAAGGCTTCGGTCTTATGATTTGTTCCTTCTCAAGCGTTCGTCTATTTGTTTGATTATCATAATAATATCTAGTAGTTTGCACCCTGTTCTTTTCCTTTCCCATTTTGGGCAAACAAAAAACGTATGCTATACATCGTCTTTGTCCTGGCAGTACCAACACGTATTAGTCTCTTCCTTTTTGATACCGTGCAGGCAATCTTGGAAGCACCCATGCCCTGTCAGAAATTGGGACAGGTGAAAGTTTACCTCTCCATGCTTTCGGTTGCACCAGTTTCTAATGTTTGGAATTAAAAGCTTTGTCTATCGTGCTTTTCCAGTATATATACTCCACCTCTTTTGCGACTCTGTTAATATTTCAGCCCGCATTTATTTTTTATTCGGTCTTGTGTTCTCATTCTTTTCTTTACAAGGGGATCAATCTTGTGATTACCTGCAGGGCCTTAATAGAGACTATCCTGTAGAATTGCCCTATCCTAATCATCAGTCTCCGTTGGATACCTTCTAACATTGTTCTGTATGTTGGTTGCTCCAATCGGAGGACATTGTCGTAAAAGATATTCCAGGGGAGTATAGTATAGAGCCCTGGATACCTTAACTTTCTGCTTGTCTCCTATAATCAGGTGTCTAGGCGTGAAGTAACTGCTTATCATTTTCATCAGATATCTCGGTATATTCCTGTTGATTAGCTCCTTTATTATCGCGTCCCATTTGTGACGTCAACGGTGATCATTAATCCGAAGGTGCAATAGGTTTACTTATTTAACCTATACATAGACTAAGTCAAGCCAAATAAAGTCATTTTCCAGTGATTAGACTAGATTTAAGTGAAAATCAAAACTTTTTTGTACTCAGTAATTGAACTATGGAAGGTGAGTTTATTTCTGTAAACTATTGGTGCTTCTTGGTTTTATCTGGCCTTGAAAATTCTCATTTAAGCAATTAAATGTCTTGATCAGGAATATGCTTTGTAATAAGTAGGGTTGTCAATACAGTCAATATTTCAAAATGATGAGCAAACTCATGAATTTGCTTCTGCTTAGCGATTTGCATCACCATGTTGTTTTTGCCATATGATTAAGGTATTTCTAGATACCGAATAAGAATGTGACCGAAGTCATCTTATAACTGGGGCTAATCTGGAAGACAAAGATGGACTGAATCGTTCAAAAGTTGCGATCTTGTTGCTAAGAAATAAATAATTAAGACAATATTAATTTATGTAAAATGTTCAAATTAATTCAACGCTTGTAAATACCCAGACTTTATCGATTTTATACTGTATTTCTGTATTTCAACCAAGCAAATGGAATTTTAATGTTGAAATGATGAAAATCTTAGACCGAAATAGCCTTGTTAATTACTTCAACTAAACCTGATGGTCTTTTGCAATACGTTTAGTAAAACACAAACTAGTACTGTTTAGTTTTCCAGTGTACGACAGTTAGGTTGGCTTAACATAAAAACAGAGAAATTACATCGTTTCGTTTAAATAATAATCAGTTTTATCTAATAGTAAGCTGCTTCCTCCAACAAGCTAGAATAGGAACAGTTCCAGAATAGCACACCTATCAACTTAAAAGAAACGACTCGCTATGCTATTCTCAAATAGTTCCTTAGAAATAAAATAAATGAACACACCGACAAAAAAATCAATTCAAGTAGTATAAAGAATAAAATCATTCTTGAGAAATAGAAGTAGGCAGCTAAATACATTTATCTAGTACTTGTACTTACAATGACTTTTTTATTCACTGGATTTACATGAAAACTTTTAGGTTTTGCAATTTTCAGTACAACGTTGATAAATCCTATAATAAACAGCGAACTGTATTTTTTCCTTTAAAATCCCTTTTAAAGACGTTATAAACTTTTCACTCCTAGATAATTATGTTTTTGTGGGTTTATTTAACTTTTTGTTTTATAGTTACTATTCCTACTTAGAAAACAAGGGAAATTTAAGTAAAAAGGTTCCTTATGTAGAAATCCATAATTCAGGACATTAAAAGCGATAAACGTTTTTTGGCACATAAAATTTAGTACAAAGACATTTTATTAAAATAAATTTATTTTCCAGAATCGTAATTCATAAAATTATACGATATTGCGGGTTTCACACAATTCTGAACTAAATTAATATTTTAATGTTTCGAATTGACGTTGACTTTAATAAACTTTACACTAATAACATACAATGCCTTAATGATAATGGATGTAGTTTTTGGTGGGGGAATAAAGAGAAATTAAATTGTAATCATTTTAATCAGAGTTCAGGATTTGACCCTGTATGAAAATTTAATAAATTAGTCAGTGATTAACTCTGCCCAGAGCCACAACCTGCACATCAAACTCCCTAGACAGTTTCATTAAACAGTATATCTAATTACCGCATGGTTTAAAAGCTGCGCCTACCGCATTTCACCACTAAAATGTTTACTACATACACGGTAAGCCTTTTGCGGTGGTTGAAAGTGTTATAATATTCTAGACATGAAACACTGAAGGTACCGAGAAAGTTTGCGTAGGATAATCGCATTTTCGTTTACATATTTTCTTAAACTAACGTCACCATCGTTATCTATCCGGTAAAGTAATCAAGCGGTACCCATTTTAAACGATGAAATGATATGAAGGATATGAAGGAATGCTAAAGGAACTGCGTTAAAACTAGATAAATAAAATGTTTACTTAACACTGATGTTCTAAATGCTTTATCGCCAAATTGCTTTTTAATTATTCTGTCTAAAGTCTTCCCTTTCTTATTACTTTAGTAGTGAAATAAAACAACAAACTTTTCGAGTGGATAATTGATACTGAAACAACTAGTTATAAACTTCACTTACCTCGTCTATCGTTAAAAGTGTTTGCAGGTATTCAAACTAAAAGAGTATCGTCTAAAGGAATTTATTGATTATCATTAAAAGCATTTTAAGGTAAATGCTAATCGAAGAATATTTAAATAACAATAAACAAAAAACGAAAGCATGTTTATTCAAGAAGATGAATACACCTTGATTTTGACGGAATTTAGAGGTATTTGTGTTGCTTGATAATTCTGATATAATTGAAATATACCGGGTGAATGGAATCAATTTTTTAATACGAAAACTATCGTTTTGTGTGGTTATCACTTTAAGTCTGACAGGTAATAAATGAAAGAAAAACTAGGTACGGCTCTGACTACGCGTAGTTAATGCAACAATGCTAGTGTTGAAAAACCAGCTTCCTAATGCTACTGCTTACAATTATTTTGGGTATATCAAAATATCAATTACAACATAAAAAGGTCATAAAAACAGAAAACTTTTGCACGAATTAATACTGAAATGAAATTGTTAAGATTGAATAAAAAATTTACCCAAAAAAGTGAAACCAAAACCTTTCGTGAATGTTCTTTGGGCCTTTGATATCTTTCCACTGTACTATCTCAAACATGGTTGATGAAAGGAACCTAATGAAAAATGAGCTAGTTTGGAATTGGTCTGCTAGCAGCGTTGAACGATTAATATTGGTTAAAAACCAAAATTTTCTATTAAAGATCAGTAACAAGTGTATGTACTTTCTGCACTCCTTAAGTTGTGATTTCAAAGTTAAAGAATAATCAGCACCAGAAGGAATTCAAGTTACTGGGTCTCTTGGTAACGTTTTCTCAAACCCAAAGATGTAAATGATCTATAATTTGAATGAGATGACGGTTCGGTCATTGTATTTAGTAAGTAAAATCTAATATAGCTGTGTTTGGGAAAAAATTCCTATCTTCTTATCAAGACTTATACGTATATTGCCGAGCTCATTTCTTAACGTTTTCCAGTAACTTTTCTTTTGCTTTCGTTTACTTGGTTTTTGACATCGAGATATATTGATAGATAAAATAAATTTGTGTCAGTGAAAAGGTCAAGGTTAAAGTTACTCATTTCTGAGTTTTGTTTTAGTGGTTAAAATTTGTGGAAGTTACTAAGTAGAACAGTTGTAGTTGGATAGCCTTTATCAGTAATGTTTAACGTTGCCTTTGTCTAGATATTAATATTATCTTCTTTGACTATCTTTTACTTGGCATCCGGAAACATTCTTGATGGAAAAGCTTCTTTGGACCAATTAGCATACCACACACGACTATTAAAAACAGCTCGTGTTCAAAGTTTCCACCTCATCTTGTTTGCTTTAGAACGAATACTAGACTAGTTAGCTCTAAGTCAACGGCTTTTGAGCATAAGTCGGGAATGGAGCGCTTTCTTGAAATCTCAGTAGAGCAATTTACATAAAATTACTTCAGTGTAGTAATTTTCCATTTTTTCTAAAGAAAGAAAAAAATTTCAAGTTCAAACAAAATCAACAATAATTTGAGTTGGCCAAGAGAAAAGGTGAATCTGAGAAAATCTTTTTAGATACAGATTTATTATTTGCAAAGAATGATCTTATCAGAAGATCAGTTTGTAAGAGCTAAAAACCAAGACGACTGTGAGATTGCAAACTATATTGGTTTTCTTAAGATTTTGGTATTTTTTAGAGAGAGCATATCTGGTTTGTATAACAAGCATGGTATCTACTTATTTTTCCTGCATAGAATAGTCAAAATGAGAGAGTTAGATATGGATTCGACCTGTCGTCCTTAAAAGAACAATATTAAAAGACTAACTGGAGTTTTTTTTGCAATGTCATGAAATTTGTTTGTTATCGATACAAAACGACAAAAGGAACGAACGAAATCTTTCCAAAGTCGTTGGAAAGTTTAAACGACGAGAATCTCTATAGGCTCAATAATAATCTACTAATCTATGCTTCACAATGAACTGTTCCGAACAAGTGTTACCTAAAAGGGGTTCAGATCTTTGTAACATCCAGTGAAAGGAATAAATGTTTTTCCAAAATTCACATGAGGCGTCTAGCCATGAGGCAGATTTCCAAATAAGCTTTGTTTTATGAAAATTGGAGGAATGATTATGCCACCGTGTTACTGTCTATATTCTATTATGTTTTGCTCATATTTAACATAGTTTTTTCTGTGTTGAGTTTTCCATTGCAATATTTTTCATTTAGAAGAAACACTATTTTGGTCATCAATTGCTCCATTTATAGTCAAAAGCATTTTCAATGTAATAGATGCAATACACTTTATTTTTCAATCTAAGGTATATCACATAATTAATTTACATAAAAAGCCTAGTTTGAGATGATATTGAATAATTTTAAGGTTCTACGTCACTAGGATTTTACTTATTTCTTTATTCTCTATATTAATGACAACAGTTAACTAGAACAGTTTATCAAAATGCATACAAAGATCAAATATATTAACTGTTTAAAAGAGACCTACAAGTAAAGGTTTACATTTGATGATTTAAATATACCATGCAGCAAATCCCCAATGCCCATTCCGTTTGTTCTGAATTTCTATCTTTACACTGCCTAGAGAACTCTTCGGAACATTCTCGTGGATGAAACATATTTACCCTATACATGCAAGACCCACATTCGCTAACGCTTTTTACAAATCCCATCAATCTGATGGATAGAATATATGGCTCAATTAATAGTTGTTGTCCATATATTAATAAGCAAATTATAGTTGTGATTAGATTTAATTTTAAAGGCAATATCATCATCTGCCTAGAATTAAATTTTTTTAAATATTAAAACATTAGTAGGGATATCAACACACTCGGAGAGTTTAGTTGTGTGTGTATTTCAGATCATAAAAAAAAACAAAAAATCATAAATATTTACTGATTTTATACATTTTTATTTAATTAGTCAAGTGCAATATAATTTGAAAACAAAAATTATTATTATTGAGTTTCATTGCTGCATTTAATGTCTAATTATTTATTTTATTGAATACGAAAATGTTTTATCATTAAAGAGGTTAATGTGAAAGATACATAGTTAATAACGTAGCGTGTTTAGTTTTACATCTACATCAAACATTTATGACATTACGACAAGTAGTTCATTTTGATGTAGTAAATAATTTTGTAGTAATACTAAATTTATATTTATATTTGTTGAGGATAGACTACCGGCAAAACACTAGCGTTAGAGGAATTGCATAAATTAAGATTTTATTTTATTATTTTCCTGGTAATTAAATAAAACTAAAGAAATATTATTTATAAATCCAATTGAAACCGCGCTAGAGAGTTACTGATATTTTCTGCTGTATATTAAGTTAATGGAACAATTTAAAAACTGCATTACATTTCAAATCGTTGCATTTCATTACAGCCGCAGCTGGTACCAGAACACAAACAATAATACTACTTTCATAACATTAAGTTAAAAAGTTTCTAAGTGTAATGCATAATATTACAGCACAACTTTGCTCCAATTGATGTAATAATAGAAACATTATACAGAATGTTTTGTAATTGGTTGCAAATACTATTCAAGAAAATTGTTATGCCTTTAAGAAACTAAATAATTTTGCCATTTCTAGAATCTATTCTGGATTTGGCAAAAAAAGTTGTTATTGCCCTATACTCATAGGATCGTTTTCGAGTAAAATCGGATTTAACAGAGTTGAGATGAAACTGTTATTATAATGCATCTATTATTTCTGAAATCTCCATCTCCATACCCTCTATAGACGCGATTGGAAGTTATTTACAGTACTTTCTTCATAAGATCCATCGCTTTTGTGTGGAATGTTTAAAAATCTTACTTTAGTAAAGATTATTTTTGTTTTGTTTTATGAAATACTGTATCCACTATTCTCAATGTTAGCATAACATCTCCGATGACTTATTCAGAATGTTACGTTTTTCTTTAAAATTGTATCACTGATTTGATAATTGTTTTGTTGTTTCGAATATCCATGAGCAAAAGCAAAATAACAACATTATAGAAAAAGGCACGGAAGGAATATTATTAAAAAACAGAAACAGAAAAGAAATTGTGCAAAGGGCTAAAATAACAGAAATAAAAAAAGAACAAGAAAAATTAATAAAACGAAAAGATTAGAAATAAAAGTAAGAAGACTTAGTGGAGATTACCACCAAAGCAGATTATGAGCAATTAAAAAATACGTTACGAAACGTCAAAAATCACTACTATAGTCGTTTTCTGGGGTATATTACGTAATAAAGCCAAAAAGACTTATAAAAACCATTTGATAACAAAATTAATAGGCAAATATCTTGAAAAAGGATTAAACATAATTGACACAAAGATTTCTTAAGTAAGAATAGCTCAAACTTTATCATTTTTAAACTTTCCCATTTTTGAATGATACACCCTGTATAACGATAAAACACGTTCGCATATTTTACAACTCATTTACCAAAATTAAATTATTTGGTAAGATTTTTGCTCTGAAGTTTAGCTTTTGCTGACAAATTTGTCTTTATATGAGTGAATTCAACTTGAAAGTTCGTACTCACAATTACGTTCTGATCGTACTTCATACCGAATATTTTGGAGATGAATGAAGAGCTCACATAAACACGCAATTCTAGAAATACACCGTTTTTAAGACACAGGGTGCTACTGGCTCTACTGACAAAGTTTGAGATCTGTATTGAGATGCTTCTTTTAGAAAAAAAAACTGACTTTGTATTTAGCGTAAGAAAGTACCTTGCCTAGCACTGTCGTTTTTAGATGCTAGCAATAGCAATATACAAAATATCTAGATATCTTTGCAAATACCAAGATTCTTATTTTTTGGAAGTAACTTGATACATTTCTTGGAAAGTAGTTTAAGAAGTATTTGTACCTTTGGTCCAATAAAACATCGCTGCTGATTATGCTTAAACAGAGAATTTCCCGGGTAGGAGAGCACGGTGGAAGGGGTAATCTATTAGGTGGCTAATACGGCTCGTACTTGTTCTGTATATAGGTTCCGTTTACACAAAGCGATTTGAGGATGTGTTTTATTTACCCACCCCAAGAGTCCAAAAATGTTTTTTGTTCGTGCTGCACGATTTATGCATAAGTTGGTAAACTTTGTGAAACATCGGGCTGCCTGTTATAAAACTACAAAAACCATCGACGATCTACTACACCATAGCAAAACCACTGAAAAGCAAGACAGGGCAATTGTGAATGTTTTTAAACAACATCTAACGATGTCATTGCAAGCAATTCTAGTAAAAAAGAATATTAAGGTGAACCTTATAACGATAAGAAGTAGCTTGATTGAAAATAACATAACTCATAGAAGCACAAAACAAAAACCGTTATTGTCTCCAAAGCATGCTGAGAAATGAACAGTTTGTGCACTACCTGGAAAGTGAAGAACGACTGGCCTTCCCAATTACCAAATGGTAATCCCATAGAGAATGTTTGGGGTATAATGAAGTGTAAACTTCAGGAAAAGCCAGCCAGAAATTTGAAGCAACTCAGTCGACGATTCGGGAAGATATAGAGGTCGCTTTCTGTATCCTATGCGAAAAAATTAGTAGAAAGTGTATCACACAGGTATCAAGCAATCGTTATTAAACCAGTGAGGATGCAAGCATGATCATGGCGAAATTCAAAACAAAAAATTTTCGATCTCGATTATCTCGAAAAGTATTCGAGATATCAAAATACTGATTATGTATCTGTAATCAGGAGAAGATTCTAAATTGATTTCATGTATAACATGTTCTGTAAAGTAACGGGAACAAACCAACAGACAGACTATGTCGAAGACTCGACATTCTCGATCTCGATTATGTCGAGAACTTTTCGAGATATCGAAGTACAGATTATGTATCTGTAATCAGGAGAAAAGTTTAAGTTGATTTCGTATATAACATGTCCTGTAAAGTTACGAGAACATGCCAACAGACCAACAGAAAGACAGATAGACAGACACACGGAATGTATGAATTCAGATACGAAATTCTTTAAATTTCGTCGGATATTAAATATCGCAATGTTTTTTCATTTTTTGTAAGACAAAGTATATGTAGATCCTTTTGAGAAAAATACCAGTGATGTTGGGTAGTATCTAGATACAATATCTGTATCAATAAATACTACTTCTAGAAGTGTCTGTATCTTTATCTAATTACTTCTTTAAAAGTATATGTATCTAGACACTTTTACAAAGTACCTAAGCACCTAACACTACAACAATGTATACAGATGCAATATCTAGATATTCCTTTAGAATCTGTTTAGAGATACTTTTGAAAGCAGTATCTGTAACTACAACTGGATACTTTTCTAAAAGTATCTGTAATTATAAAGCATCTTACTCTGCCAGTGTTAAGTAGTACCTAGATAAGTACTTATATTTAAATAATTTTTTTAACGTAGCGCAGAAAGTATGTTATCCAACACTGTTATGTCTAAATACTAACTAACACAATGTGTAGTACAAGTATATGTAGATACAGTATCTAATCATTTCTGCAGAATCTACATTTATATCAAGATACTTTTGTTAAAAGTATCTATAGCTGTAACTAGGCGCTTTCTTATATGTACCAATATCTCTAAGATACTTACTTGACACTTGTTGGGTAGTATCTAGATATAGTGTCTAGATATTTTTTGCGCGTATACATATACTTTGTATATAGATACTTTTATAAAGTAAATATGTAATGCTTAGCAGAAATTTTTTGTTTATCTATTACTTCAATATTTAAAAGTTTCTATAGTTTATTCAGTCGTCCAAAACAAATATGCAAGAACAGGGGCAAGTTTATAACATCCGGATCTCTGAAACGATGCGCTTTTGGATATCTGTCTTTTTTCAATATTTATGACCTCTAAAAATTGCTGCCCTTATTTCTGAGTTTATTAAAATTATATTCTTTAATATAATCATTTGCACTTAGAAGATTTTTTTTAATTATCAAACATATCATGTTTTTAAGTTTCTCGTTCACAGTCTTTTTGTTTTCAATTTTTGTTTAACCTATGTAAGTAGTAGTACATAAGTAGGAAGATAATAAAAGAAATTTATCTTAACGGAATTAAGCTATTTTTCCATACAAATGCAATTATTAATTTTTCAGGCACTGAAACAATTGAAACAACCCCAAGTAACAATGAATAACCGAAAACGAACATGTATCCTATATAACTCTACCACAAAATAAGCAAATTTCATTAAGAGATATAATTGCTGGCCAAACAAATAACCAGTCATAGTGGATTAAAACCCTTCAGATAGCGTACCTAAAGGGTCTAATATATCTACCAAGACCTGGAGTACCTGTAAATTTAATAAAAGCTTTTGTGGTTACTCATAGTAATACGAATGCTTATAAAATTTGTATATTTGAAATTCTGCAATTAACATCTTCAAAGCACATCTACATTAGTTTCCAAGATTATAACAGACGTAAAACAATAATTAGAAATAACCGCTACATTATATTGTGCGGTTAATAATTAATGACTGGCAGAAATTACAGTAGAACCTCGATTATCCATGTGTGGATTATGGTTTTAATCCGCGTTACCCAACAACTTTGATTATTCGCAAACCATTTTTTTTAGGTGTAGTAGGAATTTTCATATTGCGTTTAACTGTTTTAAAATCTTTTCATAAATAAATAACATATTTGGTTTGTTTTGACTAGAATTTGATTCTGGATGTATCATGAATTTTAGAAAAAATACAAAATGGGAAGTCAAACAAAAGAAAACTTGCAATTAAACTTGTATATAGTTTCTTTAGCTGGTTCTTTTTCAATTATCCATCAACAACCCGGTTCCGGACAATAGCGGTTCTACTGTATTGTGAAATAAGGCATTAAAAGACTTTTACTCATTTCTTCATAGAAATTATAAAAAGTTGTAATTAGGAAAAATGGAAAAAAGGTAGAATAAGTAAGTTAATTACTATAGAACAGTGACGTGCTGCCATTGAGGAAAAAACAATTTTTTAATATCATAAAATACTAAACAAGTAGGCAAAAGAAACTAAAATGGGATTACTCAACACAGGTCGGGTCGAATATTAATATTTTAATTTAGAGAAACTTTTTTTATTTAAAGAATGTAGTCAACTCCTCATCAATATGAATGGGTGCATGTTTTGCTCTCCTGCACATAACATGTAAGTTCGTTTAAATTTGCAAAATCGAATCAACGTTTTATCTTCAATGTACTTCAAGTAATAAAGACCAAATTGGGTAAAACGACTTTAGGGATTACGAGTGTGTAAATTTTACGAAAAAACTAGATAAGCTGATAGAAGAACCCTTTTCACTAAAGTACATAAAGCTCTTTCATTTTTCGTTATAAAGTGGTAATCGAGTATAAAATACATACTGTACTGTTACTAATTAGCAATAAATAATTTTTTTATAAATATAACCAAGAGGTTCTGAATTCACTTGAAAGTATTGCGTATTTACAAACGATAGCTTTTGGTCGGGCAAGAATAGAAAATTTTTTGTTTTATTTTTAATCTTCTGCTTAGATTTGAATTGTAAAAAAACTCTACACGGGAGTACAGTTTATACTACGTTAGTAGTAGAAAAAGTTATGTAGGTCAGTACGTTTATACAGTGTGTTTCAGTTCTATTATTTATAGAGGTATCACAAAGTTTTATTTTACAAGACAATTTCTCTGTTCTAAAGACACTGGCACATTTGCTGTAGTAAACACAAAAGAAGGTTTTTTTGATTGTGATTGTGGTACTAGATAGAAACTGCTTGTATGCTCTCCTTAAGTACAGATGCCACATTAATTTAAAAAAATAGTGAAGTTGCGATTTGCATTTATAGACAACCCTGTATAATAAGGTCATCCAGTTAGTATATGTGTCGGCGGCAAACACTGAAATTGGTCAATCCCGGTAATGCCTACCTAGTACAGGGATTGCCGGCAAATAGTGAAACAGTCAAAATGGTTCAGCGGTTGTCTAAAGATTTCAGTTATTTCCAGTAATAGCTGGTTTATTTCAGGCAAATACCGGAACTATCCAAACGAATCAGTTACATTGTTTGACTAATTTAGTCATTCCCTGTAATAACTAACTAATTATTATTCTGTTTGTTTATTGTGCTTAATGTTAAAATAGCTATGTCACAACATTCTGTGTCGTTTTATAAGAAAATCAACGAGTATTGCTCGAACTAAAATAAAAAGAAGCCCTGGACAGCCGCAGAATTAAAGGAAGTAAGTGAATTTTTATTAATATTCAGACATAACCTCTAAATCAACTACCATACGGGAATGGTTCAATGTCCGTCATTCGGTGGAAGTGGAAGCCTAATTTCAAAAGGTGCCCAAAAGTGCCCTAGAATTATAAATGGAAATAGTGTACATTAAAATTACGTAACTCTTTCCACCTTTACGGATTGCTCCAGAAATTTTGTTGACAAAGAAAACTGAGGAAAAAAACCCATAGACAGTACCATTGTTGTCTTTGTATGATGTATTGGAAATTGCAGATAGACAAAATGTAATTAAAAAACAAAAACATTGTGAAGATAATCATGTCTTCACAGTTTGCTATGAAGACTTATTTAACGTCTTGTATGAAGCCTACATTGCTGTAGGTCATGGTGGTAAAGATAAAATGATCCACGCGTTACAAACGAAATATGATGTTTGGAGATGTTGAAAAACTTATCGAGACATGTGAAATCTGCCAAAAGAAAAGAAACAAGAGCCATCTTAATTTGACAATAAAATATTGATCATTTCCACAAACTTTATCTATGGATGGATTGTCAGTCGTGTCCAGACAATGATTACAAATTATCATTGAACTACCAGGACCACCTAACAAACTTTTTATTCTTGCGTCCTCTCAAATCAAAAATTTGCGGATGAAGTTGCAAAGGAATTGCTCAAAATATGTATTTTTCGAAATTGGAGTGCCAAACATACTTCAAAGCTATAATGGGCGCGAATTCACCAATTTACTAATTTCTGAATTTTAGTCGAAATGTGGCCCACGTTACAAATTCTTCACGATTGTCCAAGGCATCCTCAATCACAGGGAAGTGTCGAAAGAAGCAATCAGAATGTGAAAAATTTGTTAAGAGCTTGGATGCATGACCACAACTCGACTAATTGGTCTTTAGGTGTTGCTTTGTCCGGTTCCAGAAAAATAGTGCTTACTATAAAGTCATTGGACGTACACCATACAAGGCTTTATTCGGAGTTGATCCCAAAATAGGACTTTCTTCGGAAAACCTCCGTAGAGATCGTTTACTGGAAATACCGCATGAGGAAATTAAGAATCTATAAGAGATAGATTCGAATAATGGCGTTGGAATTGAAGTTCTGCGTGAAGATCTAAAAGAAGGTGAATACGGGACGGTCGGTGAAATACTAAAAGAACTATTCACTGGTGTAGATTGCCAAGAAAAACTTGTTACAAATCCCCTTTTAGAAATAATGAACATAGGAGAAGAAAATTCCAAGACTAATTAGATATGTGTATAACATAACGGGATTGACGGAGTTCAGTGTTTGCCGCCGACATATGCATACAATAATAACTAAGCTGGGGCAAGTAACAACTATATTAAATCTGTCTTTGTACAACCCGATTTGGCGCCAGGGACCAAGTTTGCCTACCCTGACCTACGCGACTCTTATTTTGTTTTTATTTTTTTTTTTTGCTTACTACTTAACTAGACTGTGGTTAGCTTACAAGACAATTAAACCGAAATATTAGGCCTAAGATAGACGGAGACTCTATATAAGTTTTCGGTATAGTCTCAAAGTTACCATTCGAGATCATCAACTGGTTAATATGCCATAATTATTAATTATTAATTACTACTTATTCACATAGAGTTAATGTAGACTGTGTACTTAGAACAAAAAGCCGTTTGCTTATAATCTTTACTGAATTTAGGTAAAAGAAAATACAAACGTCTGAGCAATACTTTCGGCTGGGAACAGTGAAGCAAACCGAAGTGAAGAAGCCTTTGCATTTTAGTTTGAAGAACAATTGGTCGTAGTTATAATCAAAACTACTCTTCAGTGCAAACTAATGCGATTTTCTAAATTGAATATTTTAAAATTATTTTTATACAAAGAGTAGTAACTTCAATTAGAATTGCTGTGATGTCACAAAGCAGAAGAGAGGATAAGCAAGCTATACAGAGTCATCGAAAATGACCACGTGACCACAAAATTTACTGTTGGTTAGGCAATATATCTTGCACTATTGGCAGTTCTGTTGTAATATAAATAATGGAATTTTCCAGTGGCGTAGTATTGGATATATGATGAAACTACTGCGTTAAAAAACAAAGAGACAACAAGAAATCACGGAACGCACGCACGCCGATATAATTTTAAGTTAGTCAACATCGAAAAATAAATTTTCGTGCCACTTTTAAATTAGTGGTCACGTGGTCTGTAATCATTTTCGATGTCTCTGTAGAGATGTATACGATTGGGTTGATACAACATACTAATGCAACGAAATTACACAAGTTTAAAAGTCAAAAACTTAACCGACTCTAATCTGAAATGACTACACAATTACAAAATATATTCTATCCTCGATTTATTTAATCAGAGCTAACTAATCTGTCAATATACATATGACAGACAATTAAAAATCGAAGAAAATTTGCATACTGCAATGCTCATCAATAATCAGAAAAGAAATTTGAACTGACTTTATTTGTTTTCGAGATATTCTTGTAAAATAACGGTTTTTGATTTTTTTTCGCCCTTAAGTTCCTTATTATCAGAAATTTTCTCGTCTCAAAGTTCTCTAACTTATCCAGAGTCTTTCTAGATCCACCGTTAACTTTACTTTTTCTCATGGACATTAATTAGATTTTGCTTCTTATGTAGATTTCGACCCTGCACTTTACATAATCGAAGTTGGTTCCGTCAGTAAAAATACTAAAATAGTTTGTTAAAACGAATTTAAGACTTAAAAAAACGCTATAATGTCACACAAACGGATGTTAAAGTTCGAAGTTTTCCAATTGTAATTAGAAGTCTTAGTTTCATAAAGCAAGATTGTAGTAATAAACTATTCTATGTTGGAAAATAAAATTACTTTGTGCTTGCAATTAGTATAAAATTCAAGTTTTGGTAGATACTTTGCCATTTTACAACGTTGTTTCAAATGGAAACATCAATGTCGTTTTACTTCATCTTTCGATTTCGTAATAATTAGAAAGATGTGGAAATTGAAAATTTACTTTTATGCTTGCATTCTATGAACGTGGTTAAATATTGACATTGTTTCCATAATCGAATTTTACTTTTTATGTTGGGCAGTTTTCGCTCCGTTTTACGAACCAAATCGTTTAACTGTATAAATAAGCGAGATAAAAGTAGTTTTTGAGTGAAGTAATGAAAATAACTATTCAATTGTTTTTGTAGATTAGAAATAAAAACAATTTTTTCCGCGGCACTTTTTATTTTAATTTCAAAGCAAAATATTATTAGTGAAGGCTTTACGCTAAAGAAAATATTTTCACATGTTAGTAGTCGTATATCACAGGAAGAGCCAGAATATAAAGTTGTTTATATAGTAATGGTGATTGATGCTGGGTTGGAGGGAATCGTAGATGCATTTGGTATTAAAGCTAAAAAGAATAAATTTAGTAAAATCGATAAAATTCGTATGTATGTTCGATTTCAAATTCATCATGTAAACGTGAAGGATAATACACAGAGTTTAGCCGTAGAAAACGTTCATCGCTTTGATCCATCCGTCAAGGCTCATCTCACTCAGATAAACTAGAACTCGGCGAAAATATGAGTTATGATTCCTTTCGGATTGTGAGAAAAAATCGTTAGGATTTTTCATTTTCAGTCATTTATATTTTTGCGATTCGTTTCCCTGGGGTCTCTTTTATTTGCGGCTCAGACTGGATTTTCCAATATGTGGGCTTCGAAGATAAATACCTTCTTAAAAACGGCCGGCGATATGCCAAGTGTTAAGCCCTAAAATGTCTATACGTGGTGTATATCGCCAGCATTTGTGGCGCCGCAGCAACGCCGGATTAGCAGGTCGACCGCGATCGCCTCCTGCTGGGAACGAAATCATCCCTAGTTCCGCACTGCCCCCGATTTCCTTTGCTTTTCATTCCTCAAAGTTATTACTGGATTCCAAACACCCTCAGGTTTTAATGTACCGACCGCTGTAGCTACACAGCTTACAAACGTTAGTTTTATCATAATGGACACCTAAACGTTTAAAACACTGTCATTATTGCTAGTATTGTTATTATTGCAACAAACGGATGCTAATTAATTACGAAATTAATTAAATTTAATGGCGGTATTAATTTTGATGCCGGTAATTAGTAAATCAATTAATTTGAAAGTTATAACCCAAAAGTAATTAAAAGTTTTAACAAAGTAAATATAAATTATCAATGTATAATAACGTCAACAATAACTGCGAAGTAATTTATTTTTCATAATTGTACTAAATTTGGAATGAGAACATTAGAACTATAAGAGACATAAGCAAACTTCAGCTTTTATACTTTTCAATTTTTGCATTTACATTTTGCAATAAGATGAAAATGACAGCTCGAAATCGTTTTTCTCTTGTACTTACTGACTTAAGATTACTTAGATATATATATGACTAAACCTGTGTATCATTAGTAGTATACCCACACCTATCCTAGACCTAAACAACTTTGATTGTGAAACAATTTTGAACCGCTTCTGAACAATTAAAAATTTTTTTAACTCGGTTTTGAACAGTTTGAAGAAGTCAAAGTAAACTTTATATAGATTACAAGGTTTTGGTTTGTTTGATAATCCCAAAACTTGCCAAAACAGCAGAAAGATCAAAATACTGTTATCTTTACTCGAGCAAAATTTGATTTTTATTATATCATTCATTAAAATTAAATATAATCGAATTAAGAAATTTTTATGGGTGTAGCCTTTCTTGCTATTGATGACAAGACAAGGAAACTTAGGCAACTTATCCGTAGAAGATTTAGGCCATGCTGTAGAAATAGGGAGATTAAAATATGTCTAGGAGGAATTTACTTCTGTGTCGAGATAGGACCGAATTCTGTTTAAAGAGATTTCCGCCAATTGGCACTCTCCACACATACTAAATGAGAAGTAAGCTTCGGTATAGTATCTTCATATCTTTTATATGCCCTAAATACTCATATAGACCTATTTTACTCTCTTCCATACCACTATTTACAGTGAGTTACAGTTACTCCCTGCAACATACCTCATGGTCTTTCACTACTTAACCACAAACCCAAAGGCTCAAAATCTTGTAAACGGAATTTAGCTTTGGTTACAGTGTTTTCTCACCCTCCTTTCCTTTTTTCTATCTATTTACCTTTGCTTCTTTAACTATATATTCATTTTGATTGCAGAAATTTTTGTTTTTCTGTATTTTCTTTAAATATTACCAATTCTGCCAACTCATCGGTGTTTTCATACCCTAAATCTTCTAAATCCACTTAAAAATCTTGACTTTGACTATTAAATGAAACTTCAATTCTTTTTGTCAAATACGCTTCCCCCAATCTGTTTGCATACTAATCGCTTTTAATTTTACCTGAAAGACAATATCAGTCTATTTGTTTTGTTCATATTTCTATTTCTTCTATATATCCTACAGGCTAAATTTCTTCCGCCTTCCTTTCTATTTGGCACGTCTACATATAATATGTACGTATATTCTATCCTTGTTTGACTTCTTGTTCCTCTAACCCTATCATCTCCACTTTGCCTCATTGATTCAGATGCAGAAGCTTACTTGTTCTATTTGGTCCAATGTCTGCAGGACTTGCCATTGCTTTGATATTTTCTCACTCTTGTACTATTGTGTTTTACTTGTTCTTACTTAAGCACTAGCTCTCTCAAACATTTTCTATAGCTCCCGAAGCTGAGAGTCTTTCTCTTAAAACAGATTACAACCTCATGTATTAGACATATTCCATTTGACGCTCGAACGCTTACATTCTGTTCAAGAGTAAAACCATTTTAAGCAATGAAAAAAACAAATTTGAAAGATTTATTTATTGGAGCTAAAACTAATATTAACTGAAATAAAAATTTAAAGAGAATCAATTGAATTTATGCTTATAGTAACTTTTTTAATCTCTAACATCTGCCATTAAAGATGTAATCTCGTTTACTCCCATTTTTTTGCTTTCTCATTCCAGTGGATTTTTAGATCTTCTATGTTTCTAACAACTTTACCTTTTTTCTTCAACTTCTCTTTTCTGATAGTCCAATAACGTTCTATTGTCTTTAGTTCTGGAACTACTTTCCAAGATAACAGACCTGATTTCTTACATAATAGTCTACTGTTTCTTTAGCGTAGTGGGCTGGTGCCAACTCTGCCCAAAATAATGTATTTTGCTCATATATTTTAAGGAATTTAGGCAAGCATTTCTGGAGGCACTCTTTGATGTACATTTAGTGCTCTTCTTCATTCGCAAATAGCTTGCCAAACAAGGGCCTTTTTTCAGATTTTTCCATTATTTTGCAGGAATTCGCTTTCCTGGTAAAACATAAAACTGGTAAGTAGGCAAAATATTAAAGTCAAATTCCTTACAAATCTTTGATTTCAAGAATTTAGTTGTTCTGGTGTTTTTTTCGTATTCTTCGTTTTTCTAAAGTAACTATCTCTGTCTTTTTTTAATTGTTTGCACTCCAGACTGTGAAATACCTACAGTTCTAGCGATGTCTCGAGTTGAAGCTGAACGGTTCTTCTAGGTCTCTTTTAAAGCTTTTCTCTTTAAATACACTTAGTTGACCTCTGCGGATTTATGGAAAAAGTTTTTCATTTGCATTCATTTTGTTAAATTCACCTTTACACTTTATTATTTGACAGTTCAAGTAAATGATATAACAAGTGCTTTCATACTACAGTATTGACATCAGGCTACTTTGATCATACATAAACTTATTGCAATAGTCTGTAGACAGAGTTTAAATGTTCAAGCCTTATTTTACTATTACAGTGCAGTGTCACAACCTATGTGTCCGAAAACCTAAAGTTTTGCGTTTCAAGCACTTTAATCAATTTGCCTTTTTAAGGCATACAAGATTTAGTTTGTTAATTTAGTTTTTCCAAACTAACAACTTTTAGCAAAAGAAGAAAGAAAGAAAGAAGTTAGTGGTTTTTGGCTGGTCTCTGGTTCCTAAGCTACAGCCATGCCAAACACTAGACCAATTTATTTTGTTTTCTCTTAGCTGGACAATGTATTGGTTTTTTAGGTAGGTGACCTCGTTTAAAAAATTAAGAAGATACTGAGTCTGTTTCGACTTTTACTTAAAATGAAACCCAGCATTAAATCAAACAGCAAAACTGGACAAACAAACTTCAGACATCAAATCATGTAAAGAATTCACTTTGGATTTTTATCACCCTGATATTTGTGTCGAAATCTTAGGTAAAGTCGATACTCTTATTTAACAGAACTTAACTTTGGATTTGCTCAATTAATTGAAAATAGTCGATTCTGACTGTGTCAATGTCAAACTAATTTTGTCTTTAGTGGTTTTCAAATTAAGTCAAACCAAAAAACATGTCCCAAGGCAACAGTACAAACAGGATAACTAATGTACATTTTTAAAATCTAAAGTAACTCTGTATAGTACCTTTTCGGTATTCGTATGTGAAAGGGCTAGATGCGTGCAAGTTTGGACAAGAATCTATGGATTTTCTAGTTTTTATTTGCACAAACTCATCACAGCACCATAATACTTTATAGATGAGACGGTATTTTTACACGAATAGTTCAGATTCTGAATTATTTTGTTCATTTAATTTAATTGTATTTTTGCATGATCATTTACCTTGTACTTTCATATTAAAATTCTGGTTAATTTAATAAGGATAATAATCACATTGATTCTTTAACAAAAACGTCAAGAATTATATAAAATTATAATTGCCATTTATTGGATTAAGACAGTTTATAAGGGGCAATTATCACTTTAATAATTAAATATTATTAACTGGTTATTACTTCTATGTAGTAAGAATTTCGGAGAGAAATTACGAGTTTTTAATAAACAAGATATTAGCTCCAGCTAAGATTTAATTAAAAAGATATACTTTAACTGATTCTACAAAATTTAATATCAAACCATCTCACTCTATAAAGTCGTGAAAGATAAAATCATTTATACAATCTACAATGCCTAAAGTAAACAACAATAGTTTCTTGTAAGAAAGCAACTGCCCTGTATTTATTTGGTTTTTTCGATGAAAAACCTTTTTTGGGGTAGGTTTCAAGAATTGTTTATGACAACAAAAGGAAATGAAATCTTTCTGGCATTTTTCATTTTTTTCTGTTTAATGCAGTAATGAAATTGGCAAGTATCTTAGAGCAATCAAGATGAATTGAAATTGAAGTTTTTTGTAAGTACAGATTTTTTTAACGATAGAACGTGTTCTAAACGTATTTCAATGAAAGATAAATAATATTTATTTCAATTTACAATTTACGATCTTTAGAGGGTTACTGAAAATTTTAAATTAACGTTTTACTATTTAAAAAAATGTTTTTATTTTATTATCATGCTCAGTACGTAAGATTCCAGCATAAGCATAACACAGCCAGCGTTTAAGAAAGAAATTCTTTTTGTAATTCCTCGCACCCCTATAGACAAAATCAATTTAATTTAAGAATTTTATGTTATTCAAAACGTATTCCTGACAAAAACAAACAACTTAAAATTGAAATTTTAAATTTCGATTCAGCATTAAATATTTTACTACCATATAAAAGTTTTAGAGAGAAAAATAGACAATATTGGCTTCTACAATCAATAGCGAATTGAGAACATTAGAGAATCCCGCCCGGAAAGTTTAATCAAGGGTTTCAAGAGAAAGTTTTTGGTGATACTGAAAAAGTAGTTTTGTGGAATTTAATACGCATTTCTAACGAAATTGTTAGAAAATGATGTATATACAGACCCATTTTGTTCTTTACAGAAGAATTCTTTTGAAGAAAAGACAGATTGAACTAGAAATTAAAGGAAATTAATTTTTCTAATTTTATAGTAAGTATGACTATGTATCTGCTACTTTTAAGTCCTCGACATAATGCAAAACTAGCAGAGCTACAAGCACGTAATCACCATAAGATCAAAAATGTAATCCATAAGGGGCGATTTCAAAGTTGATGTTAGTAAATATGATTTGAATAGTTGGAATGAAAGGAGAATATCTGATACAATTTTGTCAGGTACTTAAACACTTGAAACTCAAGTCAAAGATGCCCAAACGGTATTTAAGGTTAACTGATCAGCAGAATAAGATAATGAGGAAACATGAACAAAATTTGTTACAGAAACTTTGCTAATTGATGGACTTATGTTGAAACCTTAACATCGGTATGATATTTTTCTATACCGTGTGTTCCTTTTGACAGGGCTCACAAATAGTCACTTATTTACTTTTTCGTCACTTGGTTGGTGGATTACGTTTCCATACTAATTTTTATAGAAGTCAAGAATGTATGTAAGAAGCATTCTATCTACTTTGCTCTAAAAAAATGTAAATTGTAATGTACAATTGACAATCTTGTCTTCTCTCACACGCAATTTTTGTGGTAGTTTTAAGCATACCTTGTTGAGTTGACTAAATTTCATGTTGTAACCTCAGGTTTTTTGAGATTTCTCAAGAACTGAGAGAAAATAAAAAGAAAGAATTGAAAAACTATATTGATATTAAGACCAAAGTAAAAAAAAGAGAAAAGATGGTATAATAAATAAGTTTTCTATAAAACAATTAAAGCGAGTGAAGCATAATGCATTAAAGAATATTTTAGATAATTATGCTGTTCACGAAATTTTTGCGTAAGGGTAGGTCATGATATTGTTTTGTTAAGTTGTTACATTGATTCAATTATGTTAAGATTCGCTGTATAATTTGCTTCTAAAGTTCTACAGGTATTTACCCGCCATGTTGACGCTGTCATTTCTAACCTAAATATAGAATTAATCTTAAAGTAACTGTCAACATTGTATACAGGGTGGAAATGTCAAATTTCTATGGCTAACCCCTATGCAAAAAGATCATGAACAACATATACAGTTCATTTTTTTTCGATTTTTTAGATTAGATGTTTATAGACATTCAATTATCTTTGTCACCATAGTTTTTCTAGTTACAAACAATTGAGGCTCTAAACAATGTCACTGTCAAGTTGGCAGCAATATAGGTGTAGATTGTCAAATTACATCCAAAGTGCATTTAAGAAAAACTTGCAATTTCTTCTTAAACAGACTTTGGATACAAATAACAATGTATATACATAACCTACATCATCTGATGAGGTGACACTGCCAACTTGACAGTCACATTATTTAGAGCTTCGATTGTTTGTAACTAGAAAAACCAGGATGGCAAAATAACTAAATGTTTAGAAATACTAGTCTGAAAAATAAAAAATAAAATGAACTATATGTACCGTGTGATCGAAAAAAACAGTCGAAGTAGATCATGGCCAGTACCATGTGGCAACGCTGCTAAGAAAGTTGTGAATTGTTAGGTTAAGCTGTCTTATGCCATTATGATTATGCAGATTTATAAAAAACACTGGGAAACATTAAAAGGATTTAAAAGATTTTTGAAAACTGTGTCTTTCAGGTAGGGAAAAATAAAATAATCCAAAATTGTCAATTTTGATGACCTATGAGGAAAGTTAACAATTTTGTCACTAAACAATTATTCTAAAAATGTTATTGTTTTACGATTTTTGTCAGCTATGGTATTATCCTGCTGGAAGAGACCTTCTATGAGTTCATCATCATGCAACTGGTTAATGAAAGGTTGCAATAAATTATTCCTGTATCGTTCGACTGTCTCTCTAAATTTATGAGAATTTTCAGAATTCCAAATTCTCCTGTTTGAAGCTTTATCTAGAATACCGTTATTGGTGGTATTCTGAAACTAATTGCAGTACACAATTCTGCACTGCACTGTTCTACATATTCTATGGTTGCTGGATGTCCACTACCAGTTTTCCGAGTTTCCCATAATAATTCTACACATCTACGAATCTGCAAATAAATTTTCATTGTACTTTAAAAGAATATCTAGAAACTTTTCACATAATTCTTCAATTCAACAATTAATTGAATATGACCATTGACCATTTTCAATGTTTTTATCTTTGCGAAAATAACTTTAAATATAAAAGTTTTTTTGAATTAAATCTAACATTGCAACAATGTAACTAATAAACACTTGAATCAGTATTCAAATTCAATTTGACATTTCAAAATGACAATTATAAATTTGATTTGAATAAAACAATAGATATTTGGGAAGAACACTGTCACATAGTCATGGTCCGCTTCATCTCTGTTTTTTTTTGATCGCATGGTATTTATGAATCTTGTATTTATGTCAATGAGTTTATTTTTATGAATAAAGTTTTTCTCTTTTTTTGCAAACGTTTTGGTCACTTTTTAGTAACTTTTTTTAACGACTCTACTATTATGCTTTGGGTATCCATCACATAAACCAAATTATATCATCTCCAGCTACATCTTCCACTGCTTCCCTAATTTTGGTTTTAAGCAAATTCATTTATCACCAGTTAAATTATCCTCAACAACAACCAACAATTTTATTTTTCAAAAGACCCGCCCATACCTTTAGTAGGCAAACTACAATATTTGGATTTTCAGCAACCCAGCGTCGATGAATTTGCATATTCTAAACATTTTTCCCAAAATGCATAATAGAGATAGAACACAAGATTAAAGATTTTACATGAGAAGTCCCTCTGATGCTTTTTCAAAAGGGACATACGGTATATGTATTACTTATTGTTGTGGATTTTGTCAATCTTGTGCAACTTTTCTCAAACTGCACCAAATACAGATGAAGAGCGTGGAATTATGTCATAAAATAAAATATTGTATGATTATAATAGTATCGAAAGTTCTAGACTGAATACGTGCAAGATACTTGAGTAATTCAGCTGACTAAACTGAATTACCATGTAAGTGTTGTATGTAAGTTTAATTTTGTTGACTAAGCTTAGCTTTTATCAAGCTCAGTATAAATAGACTTGGCGTGGCTAAATGATTTGGAGTCCACCTCAAACTGTAATATAGCCCTGTATTACTCGATTTTTCTAAACCCACACAGCTCGAGTATAAAGGGGTTTTTTGTAAGGGACTTTAGGAATGTGTTAAGAATAGAGATCATGACGAGTTTTTATTTTGAACTATATCTGAAATCATAAGGAAGAAATCCAATAGCTTACGTCACGCCCTTAATTACCTTGCTATGCAGTTATAACTGCTCTAGTTTTTTAACAGAAACTTTGTTGCAATTACAATTAAAAATCGTGACTTGTAATGAAGCCAGAAGTACTATGGATACTTTAGTACAACAGTGATAGGACACATCGAGGTTTTATCAAGAAGGGTTTTGCATTTTTAGACTTCTTGGCAAAAAGCAAATCTATACAAGTGAAAAGCTTTTTGTGGTCCGCTTGACTATTTTGCCCTTCAAGATTGTATGCCAAGAAAATGTTGCTTATTTTTTGTTTAGTGTCGATTAGTGGGTTATTGTGATACTAACTGCAAGCTGCAGTAACGGAAATAGGGAATTACCTACCCTTAGCTGTCCGAGAATGCGGCACCAGATTTGATGGAGAAGGCTACTTTCTTGAAATATGAAGTTAGCGTTACGAATACGTCTACAGATACCAGACGCTGAAAGAATGTATTAAGCAAACACAACTGTGTAAGCAAACAGAAACAAAGCAGCAAGCGGTAATATCCAAACGAAAAGAAACCAGCAGCTACTTAGCGCTTACAAAATCAGATATGAAGGGTAATGATATTAAAACGGTTGTGAAGGAGATGGTAGTTTAAAAAATGTAATTTGCAAAAAGGGTTGCTTTTGATTTTTCCTACAATATGCTCGAAAATCCTATTTTACGTAATCATGCTATGGACTTGATCTTATCGAAATTGGTATGTAAATATTTTTTGTAAGTTTTTTAACTGAATATTCGACGAACTCCAATAGGAGTCGTTACTGAATTTGTCTGTCTGTCCGCATTTTTTCAATTTTGAAATTTTGACTTCAGATTTGAATTTTACATCAAACAATTCTCTTCGCGAGCATGATCAAAATGGCCGCAAAATTTAAAAAATATTCATGATCTTTTTTTACTTTAGAATTGTATTCTTCATCAAAAAATAAGAGACACGTACCAGGTGTATACCTATGAAATGAGACTTTCAGCTATTAGACCACAGATGTCGCTAGGAGTATTTTTAAACTGTCCCAAATGTCTTATTTTTTTCGTCTGTCATCTGTCAACAATATTCAATTCATTGTTTGTGATGTTTCATACAACAACGCATTTTTTTCGCTCTTAAAAATGTCGAATTTCGTGCCTTCAAACTACGATTTGCGGACATCGTTGATTTTCTGTTATCAATTGAAGAAAAACGCTTCTCAAGCTCATCAAATGCTTATAGAAGCTTACGGTGGACTTGCTCTAAGCAGAGCACAGTGCTTCAGGTGGTTTGAAAAATTCCGAAGTGGTGATTTTAGCGTGGAGAACGAGGAACGTGGCCGGCCACCGAAAAAGTTTGAGGATACCGAATTGCAAGCATTGTTGAATGAAGATGATGGTCAAACGCAAGAAATGATGGCAGAGCAGTTGGGAGTGACCCAAAAAACCATTTGCAAACGTTTGAAAGACATGGGCATGATTTTAAAGGTCGGAAGATGGGTGCCGCATGAACTGACTGAAAGGCAGCAAGAGAACCGAAAAACCACTTGTGAAATGCTGCTCTCCCGGTTCTAAAGGAAGTCTTTTTTGCATCGAATCGTTACGGGTGATGAAAAATGGGTGTATTTCTCCAATCCCAAGCGTAAACGATCGTATGGTCCGCCCGGCCACAAGCCAAAATCAACGGCCAAACCAAATCGCTTCGGCCGCAAGGCAATGCTGTGTGTTTTCTGGGATCAGCATGGTATGATTTGGTACGAGCTATTAAAACCAGGTGAAACAGTTGACGGTGCACGCTACCAACGACAATTGGCCGATTTGAACAGCGCTATACACCGAAAACTCCCAGAATATGCCGATCGGCGTCACAAAGTAATTTTTCTTGATGACAATGCACCACCACATCGAACAAGAGCGACCCGGGAATTGGTGGAGACGTACGATTGGGAACCGCGGGTGCATGCGGCTTACTCACCAGACTTGGCGCCTTCCGATTATCATTTATTTGCATCGATGGGCCACGCACTTTCCGAGCAGCGCTTCAATTCTCACGAAGAAGCCAAAAAATGGCTCGATGATTGGTTTGCGGCCAAAGACGGCCAATTTTTTTGGCGCGGCATTCACAAATTGCCTGAGAGATGGGTAAAATGTGTCGCTAGCGATGGCTATTATTTTGAAGATTAAATTTGTAACCATTTTTTGTTAATAAACGTTTAAAATTGAAAAAAAAGTCTCATTTCATAGGTATACACCTATGTATACTTTTAGTTTTTTTAATATCATTTCGGAAACATGGTCAAAATGGCCGCCGAAAGATAAATTCTTGCTTATTTTTGTGAACAGACTGTTGCTCGAATTCAATAACAAAACGGAATTCGTTGTGGTTATGCTTTGCATTCCCAGATGTTTTGATATTTGGGTATAACATGTTTACTCAACTCTAAATTTCTGTTAGGTATTATTACAGCCAAAATACGATTTTGCGCTTCTGGCTTGAAACTAAAATAAGTAGAAAGGAGGGTCTGCTAGATAACTGAGAGCTGGATATAAACGCTCTGGATCTACCATTGAAATTATAATACGCAGTATAGTCAAATAAAAATTTAGTCGAAATATTGAAACAAGTCTAATTTAGACCAAATTGCCACCATAACAACTAAATTTATCCTGCAATCAATCGAGCTGTTCTGATATAAAGAAAACTGAGAATTATTCACTTAAATATCTTCGAGATTACAGTAATAATGTCGTACGTACAAAAAGGTCACTTCCGGGGGTTTACAAGCCGCAAATAGGTTTGGACTTAGACTTACAAACAAAATAACTCTATTAGTTCTAACGTCAAGATGGCAATATATTTCATAAATCAGCATAACCAAGAGATCACGCCTCTCTAACCCAAAGGCGGTTTCTTGGCTCGATTTCATGAATATGCCGGTTTTATTTTCTACCGGTTTCCTTACACGAGCAAATCTTGAATTCCTTACCAGAAAATTTTTAATTTTAGTCTTGGAATTTCTAAATTCAGGAAGGTCACAAACTTCATTGTTTTGAAATAGAATCAGTATTTAGTTCTGCAAGCTTCAGTGTTATATTACGTACATATGATGATGAGCCTTGACCATAACATTTTATTGCTAGGTTGTTATACCCGAATGCTCTCAGTTTGCTGACATCCCCGATTTTCTATTTTGCCGAAAGATACTATTAGGTTAGATGTTAGAATTGTAACATTGATTATAATTCACTACAGTCAACTCAAGATAAGATCTGTCAAGAATTGGACAGACCAAACGATACCTTAAAACGTCCAATTATCTTATTTTTAGCTGATTGTAGCGATATTATGTGACTTCGGCAAACTGGAACGTTGGCACAATTCGTTATACCTGAAATATATTCAGTTATATTAAGATTGGCTCAAGAATATTCATTCAAAGATGTTGCCAGAAGCATCTTTTTACAGTTTTTCTTAATTTATAATCATGGCAACAGCGTTAACCCAAGTTAACCCAAATACTGTCAAGATTGCACATAGGGTGAAAATGTCCCGTTTCCATGACCAAACCTCATATAAAAATATCGTGAACGTAATGTGAAACTCTACATTGTGATGAGTGAAAAGTCTTGTCAGTGTGTAAGGATATCCTCAAAATGTGAGTAATCTTTCTTTGTGTAAGGATTCTTTAAAAAAGTCAAAATACACTTTACATAGCATGAATACAGAATACAGAGTGTAGTTCGAACCTGGAATCCAGAAAATATTTCTCGAGTCTGGGATAGATTTCATGAGTCTACATGACTCTGATAAAAAATTAAACGAAACTTAGTTCTTTTAAAATTAAAAGGAACGGGTTTGTTTATGTAAACAAAATCACTTCCACTGCACTTGTCAGCTGGCAGCTACTGAGCCATAGCTATCGGTATAAAAGTTTCTATGGCGCTAAATGCATTTAGCGTTAGATGCAGCGCTAAAGTATGTTTCCTATTATAATTTCTAAGTCCAGAAAAAAAGTTTTCTAGATCCACCACTACCAGAATTCCAACTTGATATGTTTAATAGTTCTCGAATAATCGAGCGTAGAACGATAGACGGAACCAGTGGCGGCTCCTGGTATTGTGCGGTGGTAGAGCCACGACTTTGCGGTTCAATGTGGAGACATTGCAAATCTTTCTCACTTTAGAAATTATGCAAATTTAAATTTTAAAAAGTACGAACTTAAGAAAAAAGGAAGAGTTTGTAATTTGTATGTTACCACATATTGATGGTGACTGGACTGCAGGAGCGAGAGCCACTTCTAGCTTGACTCAAGTAGTTCGCTAACTCCGAACACCCTCCCTCACCCGCCAGCCACCGCGCTGAAGCCTATAGCCACTTAAAAGTGTTGGAGCCGCACTTTGACTGGCTCCAAACTTTTATTTTTATCATTTTGTACGCGCGGTGTTCACTTGTTCACTATATTTATATTTATAAAATGGCAATTTTTAATTTTTTAATTTTTTAATTTCTGGTAAAGGTCAGACTTAGAGGAAAACATTTTGAGGGTGTAAATTATTTTTTTCAAATTGGAAAATAAAATGTCTTTGTGGTGGTGCAATGGCTCCTTGGCTCATTATAACGGGCCGCCACTGTACGGAACACCCTATATGTAATAGTTACTATGTTGAAGAAATGCAAAGAAAAGGTTTGAAAGTTTGAAATATTCTGTAAATAAATCAGATGATTTGCGTGTTCATTTTGAATACCACTGAATCAGTTTATTTAAAAATGTTCACATCGTACCTTGAGCAAAATTCAATGCTAAAATGCATTTTAAAAGAGAAACTGCAGACAAAACGTGACATACATTCGTGTAAAAGATAGAAAACCTATGAAGCTTTGGTTCTGTCAAGCTGAATATTTAAGATAACAGTTAGATACTTCAGGCACTAAATGAAAAATTATATTTTCAGAGACCATAAAATTGATGAAACTCTCCGAGTTAAATAAATAAAATTCACTAGAATACATTAATAATACGTCAGCGAAGAAAATACATGGATGCATGTAATTTCCATGTTTATGAATAAGAGTGTTGTGTCATTCTAAATAAGTCGCCAAATGAAAAGCGAATATTTTATTTAAAAATCTATAAATTATTAATTATAGGTAAGCACGCGCACGGACAACAAGGTGTTATTATGTCGCTCTGCAATCGTTGTACAAGTACTAAAGCATTTTACATTCTTTTTGATGCTTCTCGCCTATGGAACGATGTATTTCTTTGATGTTAAACACCGCGACTACACAGAGAATTTTGCAGCTATAAAAGGACAATGAATAAGAGTGTGAGATGCACTCCAGAACGCATCAAAATTCGTAACTAATGCATGAAGAAAGAATCTATTAGAAGAGAATAATGATGAAGTGCTTGTAAGCTTTATTACTCGGATAAGCAAAAAGTAAATGCTCCCCCCCTAGAATAAATTCGTTATACGTGAAATTCTGAAGTTGAAACGAATTTATAGAGCACCTAAAGGGTGTAGTAATAATTATCTATCTTTCTAAATTGTAATCGTAAGTAAGATCAGGTGAATTAGGTGTTCCAAGTTCGTAAAGCGTGAAAGCAGCTCCATTTCGGATCCGTTCTTACTAGATTCATTAACTGAAAAAAGAAGGAGGATAAGGTATTTTACTTCGTTTCGGCTTAATTTTAAAACTTTAGACTTAATTTTCCATTTTCAATTCTTTTGCCACTAATTTCCCTAGGATATTACAAGCTCTGAAATCACAAGGGAGAAATCACGTCTGGAGTTGAAATTTAAACTTTTGAGTTACACGTTTTTATTGTGTTAGTCCAAAATTAACGTGATATAACTGAGAAATACATCTGATAAAGCAAACAAAAAAGTGAAATACGTTTTGCAGAAAGCCCTGTTTGAGGTACTTATAAGATTAACGCAAGTATGTAAGCTGGTGTACTGGTGTAGTAAGGGGATTAATAATGTAAGTGTATCTCACGGGAGGTTTTTAGACTCGTTGCTTTTCATTATTTATAAAAATGACATCCCAGAGATCTTTACAGCGTATGATTTATACCCTTTTAGAATTGTAATTATAGAGTCGACGACCTTTTAAGACAACTTTGCTTTCTTATGCCGAAAAGAATCGATAGATTTATTTTATTTTATTAACATTCTTAACGCGAATCCATCTTGATGACGGAAAAGCTTGAAAGATTTTGAATATTTCTTGATTATTCCTTTGTCATTAGTGACCGAAAGGCTTAACGAAATTGTTGTTTAGAAAGAATGTGACGTAAATACTGAATAGATTATAAAAGGAAATTCATCGAAGCGCGAGAAATGATTTTTAAATTTCCGTCACACCGTACTGAAATGGGTGGTCTGATGAATGTTGAAGATAATCAATTTCTTCCTCCGCCAGCCGCGCACCCATCAAATCCTTATCAAGTATGCAGTATCTCCTGGTTTTTGTACAGTCATTTGTCTTAATTCTCATGGCGGAGGTCGTCGAGGCGCTGCTAGGGTCTGAGTAGCGTCTCATCCTCATCCCGCTAGCGCTGGTAGACGAATAGAGACACTAATGAAATACCAAAACGCATTGTCGGTCGGTTTTGTTAGCAGGTCAGCGGAACAATTAAGAACTCTGTAGAAAGGTATTCACGAACAGGTGCGTCGACCACGGTGAGTGAGCAAACGCATTACCGAGCATCAATCTTAGATGAAATGGCAGGCGGTTGAGATATGTTCGACAGGCCCGTTATCTGGCAGCGTAATGTGTTTTTACGCCGACGGAATGCGAAGGCACCTAATGTAAACGAGGCACACTCTATCATTCCGGACGATGTAAATGAGCACGGCCCCGAGCCACCCTCGCGATATCAATCAGCGGTAGTCTAGGATGCACATCTCCCGTGCAAATCTAATTCCGCCTCTCGTCAACATCATTCATACATAAGTTAATTTCGGAATAATTGTTGTAGCGGTGTGTCAAACTCCAATAGAACGCGTGGCTTCGTGACTGCTTTTCATTTAATAAAATTTTCCAGTTTAATTATTCCCGAGCGGTAAAATAATTTGCATAGAGCGGTTTAAGCATTAAATGACTGTGTTTGCTTGTTGCAGGTCCCATGCGGGTGCGGCGCGCTTGGCATGGGGGGTGAGCGGACCCGGCCCATGTGGGTGCTGCTGATGCTGCTGCTGGCCCGTCCGGCTCGAGCTATGTGCCCTGCCCGTTGTCGCTGCAACGACGACATCCTACAAACGTCCTGCGTGGGAGCTGGCCTCGAAGTCGTCCCTATACAGCTCAACCCCGAAATGCGGCACATAGATCTTTCTCATAACAAAATAGATAACGTGCACTTTACTTTGAGCTTCTACTACAATTTAATATCGCTAGACTTGTCGGCCAATAAAATACAAACGTTAGGAACTTCGAACTTTGAGTCTCAACACAACTTGAAACATCTAAACCTGAGCAGTAACGAAGTGGAAAGCCTGTCTAAAGATTCTTTCAAAGGGCTTCGTAATCTCACGGAGCTCGATCTTAGCTTCAATCGCTTGGAAGAGTTGCCTTCTGTAACGTTTCGAGAACTACACTCGCTACAAGTACTGAAACTGACCAACAATCAGCTAGTGTTCCTCGAGGAGGGATTACTTACGCACGCTAAACAGCTTCGCGAATTGTTATTAGACGATAACCAGTTGTTAGAATTACCAGGACCGGCAATCGGGGACGCGGCTAATCTGCAGGTCCTTTCTCTCTCCCGCAACCTTCTAGTGTCGATCGAGGACGGCGATATGCCGACCCTTCCAGATTTACAAGTTCTTTTACTAGACACGAATGTCATTAGCGACATACATCCCGGTGCATTAGCTGGACTTGCTACTCTCGAGTATCTCGACCTCGGCGATAATAATTTTACTTCGGTACCTACCGCGTCGCTCGCTAAGCTGTCAAATTTAACAAAACTTCACTTCAGCGGAAATTTTATCCGCTCCGTCCCGCCTGTAGCATTCAGGGGCCTTTTCCAGTTGCGCTTCTTGCGTCTAAATCGATTAGATCTTCTAACACGAATAGATTCGAGAGCATTCGTAGACAACATACATTTAGAAAGAATATGGTTGGATGATAACATAGCCCTGCAGAGCATTCCAACGAGATTATTTTACGGCAATCCACGAGTTACCCATATTTCTATGAGAAATAATCAGTTGGTAACTTTAGAGGTTTCTCACTTTCCCTTGGACCAGTTAAAATCACTGAAACTCGGAGGCAACCCTTTTCAGTGCAACTGTTCATTACTTTGGCTGTGGCGATTACAACAAGAACAAATGACTAGGAAATCCGGTGGTAATGACACCGACGAAGGAGATTTAAATATCGACGTAGACCACATTCGGTGTGCCGGTCCCGAGCCCCTTGCTAATCTTTTACTTGTGGATGCGTCGGAATCTCAAGTGGATTGTTCACTAGGATGGGTGGCTGCGGTTTCAGCAGTCCTTTTCGCTTGTCTTTTACTAGGAACGGCCTCAACCCTGCTGTATTTTGGTCCTATGAGACGTCGTTTAAACAAGCGCGAGCTGCCACCCAGGGAGAGCGCACCATGTCCCGACGGTGCCACCTTGACCCTCACGTACGAGGATCCCCGTGTCGATAAGTATATTATCGGTCCGCCATTGATTCACGAATACCGCGCGTTACCCCCGTGGGACACCTTTGCCAAGAGCAATGATATGGACATATACAGACAATTCGATGCAAATATCAAGACGAGACCTCACATCGTATACGTATAGAGTGATAATTTTACAATAGTGATCTCGATGTGAGTTCGTCCAATGTTCTTCCTAATATTGTAAGTGAGGAAATATAGAAAATAGTCATCAATAATAATAATAATAATAATAATAAATAATTATAATAAAAACCCACAGAAATATAGTAGTCACCAATACTTTTGTATAACTGTTATACATTTACTCTAATAATACTTCCTTGTAATTATATTTTAAATATAGTTACAAAGACTGAATAATTTCTATGTGCAAAATTTTTCAGATTTTTGTTTTTAGGTATTCTATTTTTTAAATTAAATATGTAATTATATATTATATGATCTATTGTGTCAAATGTAATAACCTAAAGTTAGCATGTACCAATATTAAAAGCAATAACCTTTGTCAGAACCAACAAGGAATGTTGATTTACACATACGTTGTTTGAAAGAGTTACTATTGTGACAGCATTCTAAACTAATTACGCTATAACGCTGCACCATTTACAAACGACCATCAAATAATTGTTTATAAATGTGTCTGAATGTGTGTGTACTTATACGTAAAAGTTACTACGTACGGCATTTAAATAGTAGGTACACAAGAAAGTTGCTAATGTAGTTTATCTACGAGTGTTAAATTTACAATCAAACAATGTATCTGTAAGATATTCGTGTGAGAATCATGTTTACTAGCATAAATAAATGACATTTTCTGTAAGCATGTGACTATGACCTTCATATATTTTTTTGCAATTATAATGTTATAATAAGCAAAATGTAGTGAATTAAGCTATTTTAAATTATCTACGTAAAGAGAGGTTAATTTTTGAAATTAGACCGACCCGTTTGTAGAAAATCAAAAAAAAAGGATTACTGTATACATACATGTCTATCAACCATTATGTAACTCTTCTATTAATAAACCTTATACATTATAACACAAAATATGTTTGTTAAAGAAGTTATATAAATAAATATACGGTCATAATTATTTCTAGTTTAATTTCTATCCCTAAATATAGTATGTACTTACATTGATGATCAACCAAGTGAGCATTGCTTGGCGAGAGTGATGGAGAAGTGTTAATATGGACTTTCATTTTCTAAGGCATGTGCTAACGCATAACGAAGATTTTTTCTTGTAGATGTTGAATGCCAACTTGTGTGACGAGCATAGCAACAATAAATGATGAGACAATATTAGACGTTTTTTGACAAATCTTACAAACCTAAAGTCACTTTTGTCATTGTGGTAGTAATAACATTTACGTTTCCATAGAAATTTAAGACAATAAACTGCTATTGCTGTTAAAAGAAACTTACCTTACAAAAATCAATAAGTCATCCAAATTTGGTCAATTATTTGAAGTCTTTTGTGACATCATAGTTTAGTTGCTTTTCCAGTTGTCACTAATATCTTTTGAAGATTTGCAAACTATTTCTTTATATTTGTTACTTTGGCCATAAATTAATAGTTTCTTGTAGATACTAAACATCGAGAGAAGGATAAAAATAGATTTAGGTTTACAACAAAGCTAGTCATTGCGACAAAACTTCATTTTCATTGCAAACAGCTGCCTATCAACACTGAAGCAAGTCGAACCAGACAGATATCTTTTGCCATGAACAAGCTTGCAAATACAGATTAAATTCAACTAGAAGGTAAGTCCATTTTCATAGCATAAGCATGACATAAAAATAATTTACAAAGCATCACTTGATATTTCATTAATTTTAGTTTTTCATCTGTAGTATGGCATGTATGGTTTATGTAAACTTCTTTTGATTAATTAGGTTGATTTCAGATACAAACAATTAACGATTAACTTACCTTCGAATAAAATTTACATGGTGATCAACTAACAAATTGTTGCAGTTTATTCTTATTTATTGCACCACTGAAGAAGTAATTTTATTGTTGTTACACTGTTTGATTCAATCCAGCAAAAGTTAGAACCAAAAATATTATTTTTGTAAATGTATCGTTTTTTGAGTAAACTAATTTTGTTCAACCCTTAATATAAGAAACACCACTTGTTTACATTTTTTTACTTGCTTTCTATTAGTTGGACCTATTCTAAATTTGGATATCTTGATTACAGCCATATCATACCTTAACATCTACATGATGATTCCCAACGACAGTCTCCACTCTTTTTCGTTCTACCACTGGAAATACTTCCTTGTCGACAACCATTCTACATTCAAAATCGTCACTAAGGTTACCATTTTGTAGTAAAGTCAGTACACATTTGAATACTTTGAAGATTCTTTTCTGTGTAAGACTGAAACATTAAGGTTTAAGCGGAAATATAAATTAACTTTCAGAAAAAAAACATTGTTTCCACACTAGACAGAGTGATTCTATTGCTTGTCTTGTTTTGCGGGTACCGACTTTCATCTCTTTGAAGCAAACTGTGTTAGAAGATGTAAATTTCACAAAGTGATCCTCTTTTATTAATCTCCTAGCTTCTCAAAAGATCTGCAGCACATTATAGTTTTCTGCGTACTGTTTCTAGAAACCTCGCTCATCATGTTGGATAATAATAAAGGCTTGGTGTATCCAATCTTCTTATTCTTGTCTAAGAAGATCAGTCTCGTCTGGGTTCCTCGACACAGCTGACTCCAAGGCAACGAGAAGACGGATGAACTCGCTAGACTCGTCGAGAATACTCTTTTTAAGAATTTCAAGGCAACAAATCTCGTTAGTCCTGAATGGACTACACTATACTACACCTTAAAAAGGCATCTGTCGCTCATAGGTGTAGAGAGAGGATGCGGGACTGGTGATGAAACGTCTTTTCGCTTTTTGGGGATTATGAGAGGCTGAGGCTTAAAACCTTTCAGGGGGGAGTTAAGCTCTCTAAACCTGAACTGACATCCTCACTTCCATATGCAAGTCAGGTAGGTTCGGGCAGAGAACAAAGAAAAGAATAGTAGACGGTCGTACAGATGGTTAAGAAAACGGAGAGAGGCTAGTAAAAAAGGGCATATAAAAGCCTACTTGCTGATGATTCCCAAAAAGTAAAATTTAAAGTATTAGTGTGGTCCGCAATTTCAACAGATGAAAATTTTCGACCGTATATAGGGCGAGTTAGAGACTAAGCGTTAAATAGAGAAAATTACACTCGTAAATGTCTATCAAGATAGGTTGATTTCTTTAACGCGCTTCCTCCTTAGGATAATACGTTGTTTTCGCCCATCTTGGCATTTAGAGGACAACAAAACCTTTGTGCCCAAAAACGATAACTTGTCAAAGATTTTTGTGCAATTTTTTTGAGGAAAGTTTATGATGACGGATGAAAAACTCAAAATGAAAAGCAGTTGAGCAGTAGAATTTTTCTAAAGTTGGCAGATATAAATGTTGCTACTGTCTAAGAGCTGATGGAGAACGTTAGAAGAAGATGTTCTATAAAGTTTATACTAGGGCCAATGCAAAGACGTGCAAATGATACAACTTGCCGTAGACGCTACAGTGATTGGGCACTGCGCTTCCATTAAAGGCACCATCCTGTCTACCATATGGCGCGACGCCTTAAGAGATTGTACCTTGTGTTAAGCGCCAAATAGCTTTAACGCCGGCTATGCTCCGATAGTCAAAAGTAACGGATCACTACAGGTTATTTGATGGAGAGTAAATCCAAACTTTCAATCAGATTAATTGTATGACAATGTTTAGAAAGTAAAAGCAACGAAACCAGTAGAAGAATGAATAGAGAGATAGAAAGAATGGAATTTGGCCGCAGAGTACAAGAGGCAATTCTAATTAGTTAAGCTAGTAGGCAACTGATGTTGATGTGGTGAGGAGCAAAAAGCTGACCCCCAGCCAAATTAGCTTCCTCAAAAAAACTAGTTAAGCAGCCTGTCGGCGAAGCAGCAGTAAGTGGACTAGTGTAGCCACAAAGTAACTTGCTTAGATAGGCTAGTGGATCATTGCAGACCACTTGGTGGAAAGCAAAGTTTAATCCTTAACTAGATTAGTTTTCTCTAGGAACTCTAAACGAAGGGAACCGATGAAGCTGCGTAGCAGCAAAAGAGAAACTCAAATGGACAAAACGAACGCTCATTACAAGTAGAGAACAAATCTTAATCTAAATTTTTTGTAAAAATTTAAATGAAAAAAAACAACACAGCTACAAGATCTGCTCTGAGATACATCTCTATTTGGCCGTTTTCTCAGAAAGAAAAGTAACCAAAAAGGACCTAGAACGGACCAAGCATCGGCTTAGCTGTAGATCTAGGTTGATTTCTTTCAAAGATGTCAACGAGTGCAAAAGGACAAGAGCAAATAGCACAGACAAAACACGTCCTAAAGACAACCAAGACAACTCCGCTAATGGAGCAGAAGACAATTGCAAAGAGAACGAAGCCTGATTGTACAACCTACACCCTAAAAGAAGACGCCAGTTTTGAGTGACTAACCCGCCTGCGGTGATTCGATGATGCCACGAAGCTGCGACTAAATAAAATCCGATGCAAAGATGTGCAAATAAAATAACTTGCCAGTAAGATAACTCAGACTGGTATTAAAAGTATCATACACAATTCTGATTACACCAAATACCCTAGCACCGGCCCTGGTTTATACTGATGATTCAAATTAAATAGAATGTAGTACATAAAGATTAAATATCGAAAACTATCTCAGAAATTATGGGTCACTGTTAAAAACTGATATTTGAAAAACAGAAAGGAGCGGCGAATATAGTCTTGCACACGGGTGCCTCATATCCTAGGATGGGCGAAGTATGTAAGGTATTATAAATGTAAACCAAGAGGCAGTTGACGTTACTTCCCAAATTATTAGTTAAATTCTCCTTAATCGTCAGGATTTGATTACCTTCTTACTTTTATAAGAAAATCTGTACCTCGTATTTCTTCAAAGAAACAAGAATGCTTTAGCAGTTCCAAAATCTATTTAACAGGAGTTTTTTATTAATTTAGAAATGAAGTCCAAAGGGATCGAGATGCTATGGTATGTTTTGGACTTATTAAGGTCTGATGTATCAGTGCATGCTACTTCATCTGTTTGAAAGGCTTTGTTTGTAAATCCATATAATGAAGACTTTTTGATAAAATAGTTTTCCAAGGGTTTTTACTATATCCTGTTCAATTGCCATTTTGGTTTGACAAAAAATACAATTTTCTAAAATGAATGTGCCAAAAATCCAAGACCATATCGACAGAATCAAAAGTAACGCCGAATGGAGATATCCAAGTTTTAATCTTCAAATAAGAATTAAGTTTAATACTGATGTCAGGTTTGATCTTTGGTTTAACTTTTTTGCTTTTAGAAATACACGAAGAGAAGAGAGAAGCTTGGCATAAAAAAAGAATTTTTAACTCTTCCAATTGTTGTATAGAAATAGATGCCTTTTGTCTTTTCAATGCAACATCCTGTATATTTGTGCATATTCTCAAAGATAATGGAAGTTTCTTATCCGACGATGCATCAAGATCAGGAAAACTCCAGAATGCGACAAACTAGGGATTTTTATTAGTCTTCAAGATATTTAGCTGTATACAGGATGTTGTCGTCACAGAACTTTTTTACTGGTTCCATTTTATTCAATCTCCGTTGGAGTTATAAAAACAAATGGAAATGCGCCATGAAGAATTGTGGGATGCTATTTAAGAAAAAGACCAATTAGATCGCACAATGATACCGTTTACAAAGAAATCTGATCTCAATCCCTATTATAATGTGACCTGCAACTGGAATTATTATTATTTTATTAGTTTTATAATAGATTCTCTATTGCATTCTATGTTAGTAATATATATTAAGATAATTAACAAGAAATTACCAAAACATACAGGGTGTTGAGAAAAACTAAGCTACATTTATTTAATTATTTAAGATCATGAGTAGAACCGTGAATCATAGATATCCGTTGTATGATGTTATTATCTTTTTTTTAATGATTTCGTGGAAATTCTGTAACACATGTTCGTATGATGTACAGTGCACCGCATGCAAGACTACATAAGTAAATCACAAAATAAAGGTGAGACGCATTGTATGTCTACATTTTTAGACTGCAGTGCATTCCAGTGTATTAATACAGTAATTACACACACTAAGAACAAACCATTTATAATCAACAATGTTGACTCAGATCTAATATAATAATAAAACGCACAAAAGAGCGTAGGACGCATCCGCTATTAAATAATTACGTGCAATTTATTTTTGTAGAGAAATTGAAGGAACAATGTTTTTTTCACTATTTTCGCTGAATAAAAGTCAAACTCTTACGGATTTTCCTAACACGAAAAAAGAGTCGGTCAGGTTGAAATTCTTTAAGTATCCTTCCTGTTCAAATAAATCTAGCTCTGCTTAAATTGATTAGAAAACGGGTTTCACTACGTCGCCGTTAGGCATTATCCATGTCCATTCATAAGTTTCTACTTTCCGTAATAAACAATGGTGTTTGTTCATTTTAATGTGAAACAAGTCCGACGACGATTTTAATTATTTGTGATTGTATGTGTGCATTTTAATGTCAACAGGTTTGTGTTAATAAACTGGAAAGGTAATAATTTAATCTTTAGTGTAATCTTAACCTCTTAGGATTCATTCAATCGTACTTTGAAATCGTGGTTGATTTTGAAAATATCAATTTAAACAATTCGTATACAGAATGTTCCAATTACCAGTACCAAAGCATATTATTACTGACGAAAGTTATTTAGAAGGATTACATGTACATTCACAAATTATTATCTTAATTATTTTCAAAAATTGACCTGCTGTATAAACATTTAGTTAATGAGAATTACATTTTACTTCTTTTCACTTACTTGGCTTAATTCAAGGTTTTTAAACATTTATACGCCTTCTAATTGTATCGAGGTTCTAAAAAATCAGTAAAATAGTAATCACTTATCACTAAAGCAAAAACACATTTCGCAGCTATTTTGCATAATAAAGCAACAATCTTCTCATGGGATAGGTATTTTTCAAGTAAAACTAAACTTTATTAAATTTTTCAAAGTCAAAAGAAATTTAGATAAAGCACATCAGTATTGAGATAGAATTTCTTGTGTTTGTGTATATGAGAGTAACGGATATACACTTTGTGAGGACTAAAACAATAACCCCCCCCCCCATTAAAAAAACAGTTTTTTGTAAAATAGAATTTAAAACATGGCAAAAGAGCTAATTGGTAGGAGTACTGTAACAATCTAAACATGATAAAAATTCTAAACTGCGAAAGTAGAGAGACCATAGGATCGCTATGCAGGAACTACATCCTGGTAATCCACTTTCTGAAAGACGGCACCGCTTACTCGCCACCAACGGCAGAGCACTTTTAAGTTTTCGGAGCAGTGAACTAACAAAAATAACAATTGCACAAGCCAGCAGAGCTAAACAGATTATTCTCATGCTTGCTTTAGAAACGCCTTGATATTCTCCTATCATGGCTAAGGAAGCCTGACAATGGGGGTACTTCCCGAAAGCTTGGAGGTTGTCCAAAGTGGTCGTTATTCCCAAAGCAAGAAAAAAATACTAGACTGCTGCAAATCTGCCAGGACATTAGTCTAACGTCCTTAGTTAACTGTTGGAAAGAATTCTTACTACAAACAGCACACCCGAGTACACAAAGAAAGGAGCCTTTCTTGGAAAGCAAGCAGTCTTCTAAAAAACAATTTAAAATAAACGATCTTTCAGATAAAACGAGAAGGACTGAACTAGAAATCCTCATTCTCTCTGGAGTAAGGCAATGCCCAAAACTGCTTGTGCAGAACTCATAATTACTCTTGGTGAACTTGCAATGACATAGGAAGTCATTCTTATTTAGGTTCTCAGTCACGGTGAGACGGCAAGGAGAATGCAAAATTTTAACTTAAATATATGGGCTCACAAGGCAAACGAAAGATCTTACAGGCCAGGCTAAAAATCATATAGTTGGGTACAACTTTCTACCTAATGGGAAAAAGCCCGAATGTCCTAGATCTTTTAATTCTGACGGTTTACAGCCCACTAGGAAAACTCTTGTTATTAAGAGGTGTGAAAAATAACTCAACATGCTTCAAATGCTGAAAGGGAAACTTTTCTCGCTATCTGGGAGAATGTGAAGGATATGAAAGATTGAAGTTTTGACTTTTCATGTTGTCACGTTTATTTATTAATTAAGGAAGAGAATTTAAGAATGTGGAAGACACACATTACACCGCGTATTTCTAAAAGATGCATATTTGCTTAAAATATGTTTGTTAAGTAAAAGGTGAATCGTAAATTAAAGTAATGTCCAAATTGTACAGGTCACATTGGTTTAATAAATGGTGAGCCTCAGTGGTTTGTTAGATGAAAAACAAAACCTCCAAGTTAATGTCCGAATACAACAGAATAACTGACAAGCTATTCAGTGGTGGCAAAATCAAGTAGGCCTTTCATTTAAAAAGTTCATATTATTTACTTTGTAGAAAAGCAAAAAGCAATTATCAAAATGTTTTTTATGTTCAGTCTTGAATTATCTAAGAAACCTTTTTTCTTTGGTGTTGGTGCCTTACACTTTACTGGTAGCTCCTTGGGGTCTCTTAAATTATGTTGTTACCCTCCTGTTTGAAAAATTTAATATTGCAATTATAAAAACAATAATTTTATTTATTGCAGACTGCTGGTTTTCAAATGATATCTAAATTCGAATTTTATTATTATTACATTTTCAATTTGTATTTATTTGTTTTTCTAAGTTTAATGGCTGTTAATAATTCCACCTTAAAATAATAAGTAGGTAATACGTAAATCATGATTTCATGATTCATGAATCTATTTCCAACTAAAAATACGTAAAGTACAAGAAATAACCTTGACGCTGATAAAATTTACAATAACAATACCATTCTAGTGTTCATTTTTTATAAAGTTTACAGACGCTTTAATTTTTTAGTAACGCAAATTTAATCCCGTAATCGAACATTCCCGAAATTCTTACATTTTTAAATGTGTCCCACCTTTATAAATTCAGTAGTTTTAATTCCCGATAACCCTGACCTTACCAACCTTGGAACCTTGGTTGTAATTTTAAACACAGTTAAATTCTTTATTAATTAGTTAATTACGTTTATCTTGGATTTAATTAATGAGAATAGTATAATTAGGTATTATAAAGGGCAATTAAAAAACAATATCTTTCTATTTAAAAAATATAATAAGAAAGGATGACTAGATGATCACTTATAAAAAATTTAAATAAATTTAAAATTAACAATTAGGTAACTTTTCGAGAGTAAGTAGTCAACCAAACTTCCTATGGACAAATAGCTGCAATTAAATATAATTTTAAATAAACGTGCTTAGACACACACGCACACATCTAGGTATGATAAGATAAGAAATGCATACTATTTTCTTTTAAAATGCGAGTCATAGTTAACCATGACATTTCTAAGTCACAAACTTTTAGGACGCTTTGAATAATAGTTTAACAAACAAAGACATTTTGATGGCACCTATACAGGGCGTCCCACTTAAGTCGAATTCCTATTGTACTTTCCGTACAAACACGAACAATCATTAGAAGATTTTCTTCTTTGTGAAGCTTGATCCAATCATATAACTAGTGCTGATATTTTAATCTTACAATTTTTTGGAAAGCAGTGGCATATCTTGAAACAACTGTATTAATGTCTGTATTGACAAAAACAAAACAATGACAGGAAAAATTACTGGAGCTATCAAAATAAAGGCTGTACTTGACAATTTTTCTATTTTGGAAAACTGTATTGAAGATATTGGAAAGATTGGGCAAGAGATCAGAAACTCTTTGGGGTAGTATCTTCCTTTTGAAGAAAAAATAATTTGAAAGAAACAGTGTCAAAACCTCTAGATACAAAATTTTCTTTCAATAAACAGTTTCGACAATAACAGAGATATTTTCATGAATCCATACTTTTCTTACCACTGTATTATAGTTTGTTGTGTTTTTTCTAGAGAATATATCAAGTATAAAAATAAGTATACATCATAAAAAAACAATACGCAACGTAATAAATGCAAACTTTTGACTTATACTTACTGGTGATCTTTAACTGCTGAAGCGTGAAAGTAAAAAGACCATAATATTAAATCCCTGTTGTTGAATTATACAAAATACAAAGCAAAGCGGAATATCAGAACCAAAAGCAAAATAGAAATCTGTAACTAACAAACCATTTGGAAAACCTCATGGTTTAATTAGCTGACCTTGTAGATCGTCTGATATAACAACCTTTGAAATTTTTCTGTTTGAGGTTTTATAGAAAACTTAGTTTGCTCAAGGTTCAATCCTACCGGTATAAATTGAAAACGCAGTATATGCTAGTCAAAAATTGCCAGTAAGCCAAAAGATTGCATTTATTACATTGCTTATTACTTTTTTCACGATGCGCACTTGTTTCTGTAGATACAATATTTATAAAACTCAACTCAAGATGGCAATTATAGACCATAGGAAAAAAGAAGTTTCAGAAATTTCAAAGCCAACATGCTAATATTTGACTCGACTGATAGTTGAGTTCTAGTAAGAGATGCAAAAAGGGGCATTGCAGAAGGTGACATTTATTGACAGAAGTAAAATGAAAAGAAGTAGAAGAGAGAAAAACACAGACAAACAGAAAAAGTTTGATAAATTGAAAGAAAACAAAGTGGAAACAAAGAACGAATCTAATTTTGCCCATGAGGTCTAATTTACCCACCTTCAGCTTAGACTGTAAACAAATTACTTAACTGGCAAATGCCATGTGATTTTCCGTAATTTCTGCATCATTTCTAGTGACGGTGACCGTACATGAAAAAGAGAATTGAAAAACCAAAAGATTACAGAAAGTAGAAGGAAATTACAAAGAAGAAAAGGAATAAGGAATTTTAGTCAAACTAAGATAATTTGTTTGAAAATGAAGCAAGGACTACAAGGAGATAAGAAGATACTTTTAGACAGTTCTCAAGAAAAAATTAAGAGTAAGAAGGTAAAACAAGGAAGATTAAAATAGAAAACAAAAGCTCGGCCTGAATAGGGAAAGATAGAATTCAAGCTGCATTTTAGAAATCCTTGCCATTTTTACTAACTGGTAGTTTTTCCTTTTAGCAAACCGTTTAGTTTTTCCAAAATTACATTTCTAAGATTACAAAAGCGATTTTACCGATCATGTAGATAAATAAGTTTTGCTAATAATGACTAAAAGATGTTAGAAAAATGATTATAGATACCAACATGAGCTATTTCTCTTCAACAATAAAGTGAAAAAAACATTCAACGTGTAAACCGCAGTGAAGAAAGTATGATGGGGTAGAGTGTTTGTAAACATGGTTTTCAAGTTTTCTTTTTCGGAAAACTTGTTCTTTATAACCAGTCATTTTGTACATGGAGCAAGGGCAAATGCAAATAATGCATTCTTGACAGAATTAATTTCAGAAAAGAATAAAATTAATGTTGGGTATTTTTGCTACAGAAGAGTGGAAGTCCTGAAGTGAAATGGAAAATAAATATAAAGTAGATAATAAAAAACCCTTCAAATCAAGTGATAATGTTGCACACCGACCAACTATTATGAATGCCATGATAAAATCCCAAAAGAAAAAAATAAAAATGAATGACTAATTAAAAAAAAATTAATGAAAAATGAAACAATAATAGCAATAGGAAAAATCCGATATGTATAATAAATTTCAGTTATTTCATTCATCAAAAGGTCAGTAACCCACAATTCTTTTTACATCAATCGTTACTGATATGCACAATTTTCCCGAAATCTCGAAACTATGAACGTAATAGCAACAAGTAAAAATATTTTTAAATGATTTGTTCCTAATGCGATTACTCCTCGTGTTTTGGTTCTGTGCCAAAAAAATTTAAACTGAAAGAGCATAAGTACCTACACAGAATCTAAACACGCCAGTTTTTGTATTCAAATAAACAATGTAATCAAAACTGATTGCTGCAATTAAATAACATGCATCATCTTTACTAAAAAAAAACAAATATACAGAGAACATGTGTTTAAAGGTGTGGGGGGGGTAAAACAGTAAGCACCTGTCATGTGCGATTCCGCGCTCTTGCTGTTCTCTCACTCTCAGTATAGCGACATGCGCCAGATAGGTTGATAGCTCGTTGTAACCTAGTATTATATCTTGTTATGGTAAGTTGTTTACAAAAAATCGTTATTTCTGTGTTGAGTGTGATTTTAATAATACGTGGTTGTTGTGATAATCATTTATGTTAGAAACAATCTTGTGAATTGCATTTTGTATTATTGTTGAAATATTCATGCGCGCTTGCTTTGAACACTCATTGTTTGCTTGCGCAGTCTACCGGGATTTTCTCTAATTTGAAGTTTTGTCAATATTTTGTTTACTTTTCAAATTCATTTTTTTCTTACCTAAATACGTTGAGTATTAAAACAATTTTTTGTGTATACGTGTTCATTCATTTGTTTAAAATTTTTTACCTCGACGTTCATATGTCACATATATCTAATTATTTTTTGATACTTTCACCAGGAATATATAATTAAGTGAACCAGTTCCAATGTCATATTAATAAAAAAAAAACCATACAATTTTTCATCAGAATAATCTTTTGTATGTGCACAAGAACGTAATACTATAATTATTAATAAATAATTTCTTTTGGTTATATTTAGAATTTTTGTATAATCAATAGGAAGTGACATTTTCATCAAGAAAGAATGTACTTACCACGTTTAATTTATGTTGTAGAGCAGTTTGAGAAGTGTTTAATGATATTTGTCCTTTGTTATTACCAGGACATGCTTTTTGAATTATTCAAATCGCAAACCGATAAAGAAGGTATAAAAGTCTATTTTGATAGTAAGATAACATGCTAAAGGCGTGCGTAATTATTTTTTAATCATTTTTAAATACTCAGCTTTTTAATAACGGTAATAATTGGCTAATACGTTGAAAATAGGATTTATAGATTACCACATTTTAAATAATACTGGAATCTGCAATTTTCTAAATTTTAACTTTTTAAAATTTTTGAAACCTCTGTTAGATAATTATTAAGATACAAGGCAATCTAACACATCCCATTAAACAATACTAAATTGCTTACAATAAAAACTATTCGAAAACAATGAGGCTATTGTGGCCTTTTCATCTTTGCTTGCGTAAATACAGTACACGTTATGCTATTGCCGACCTTGAATTGTTTTGCCGGAATTTTTCTAATTTTTCAGCTTCAAATTAGAAAGTGAAACTGTAAGTGAATTTTGCATTTAGTTTAACTCTTTCTGTGTCTAATTGTTTGTGATTATAGAACATGAATTAGGGGAATGAGAAAACAAATAGCCATTCCTAAAAGAATGTTTACAGATTTGTTTTTTTTTTGTTTCTAAACGGGTGGAAATAAATACTGGTCTACCCTACAGGTTTCTTCTCAAAACAACTTGTGCTTCAAAAGGGATAATAGCGGCTGGTGACTTCGTTTTAGTGGAAGGCAACATGAAATAACAATTATTCCTGTAGTGTTTCTCAACCTTCTTCAATAGTTAAACGTCATTCTAACTTCCTTAGCTTTTCGATTTTTAAAAGATGAGGATTATGAAGCTTTAGACCAAAGAAAATCAAAAACACTAAAATATATCCAAATGATAGAAATTGGCATTCTAAAATATAGAGCAATCGGTACTGTCTCATTAAAAATTAAATTTGGCGAGCCGTAAAAGTACCAAAACTTAGGAAGACAATTTTTCAGTTTCAGTTTCAGATTCTGTGAATTCGTCGTTAACTTCCAGAAAACAGTATTGCCAGTAAAGATAGCATTTCCTTACTAGTTTAAAGCAATTTCTTCACTTTGCTCTACTTAGTTAAAATAAATTGTATTTTTACAAACGAATACATACCTGTGATTCAAAATTGTAAAATCTTTTCTCGTCCTGAAATGACATTACGTGTATTTGCATATCTAGCATTAGAGTTTTTCTGAAAGCAACTATCTACAGTTATAGTCAAGTATTTGAACTATTATCAAATGAATACTTTTGTTTATTACAATCTTAGTAGGTAGTCAGAATAATTCTAAATAAATAAATAAGTTTGATAGTTTTAAACTTTTCATGTTGGCCTTGACTGATAAAAAATTGCCAACCGTTACTGTTTATAGAACGTTGAGGTGGTAAAACCAATAGGAGTTTAAATTTGCAAACAGTTACCTATCTAGACTTAAACTACTTACCACCTGCGCAAGTTCATCTTTGATAACGAATCAGTATCATTACAGACCACTCGTTACTTCGTGCATTTTGTGTATTTCGTTCCAACTATATAAAAATATACAAAAAATTAATTTTAAGATTTTCGAAAACAAATGCAAACATGGCAAATAAAATTCCATGAGAATCTCAATACGTAAGACTATCAATAGCATCTTTCATATCTAAGATAAAAAGTTACGTTGTGTTACGCGTAAGCGCAACATCCTGTATAAGGGAAAATAAAATGCTTGATTTTTTTAGTATTAAACGCAACTGTTTTTGAATTTTTGTTCTCGTTTTATGAATGAATATTATGTAAGAATTCAGCTTAATTGGGTCACCCTCTACATGCCTATAAAATCTTGTTATCTAAGAGTCTAGGAGCTGATTTGTAGAGAATTTTTTTAAAAAATATTTCCTTAATTTTTTGATATTGTATTTTGTTGCTATTTGAAATTAAAATTTTATTTTCATAGCTTGCTGTTCAAAATGAAATAATTTAATTTGGATCACGTCCGTTCTTCACAATTAATTATAATGAATACAAATATTGCGATTTTTAAAATCTGAATAATAATATGCATTTTACAATAGAACAACTATTATTTATATTACGCTACATTATTTCATTGTTTCATTTGTTTTCTGTGTGCATACAAAGTCCACAGTTGACTGTTTATTCATATCGCTAGAATAATTACAATTTCAATTTACTTTTATTTTATCAAATTGAATTGGCAAATTAAAAATATTGCAATGCGTTAGTCGAATTAAACAATAGTTTTTGATATTTGATTGTTTTTTTATTTGGTTATTTTTACAAATTTTAATTCCACGCAAATTATAAAGTTGTAACAAGAATATACAGTGTTTTACTATGATTATTAACATATACATTTATGATATCACTAGTATTAAAGAGAATGCTAGATTTAGATCCTAGAAAACGATTTTGCTCAAAAGCAACGCATCTTATAAAAAGAAAAACTGAAAAAACTAAATTACACGTATTCAGGCATCTTCTAAAGCCTTTTTGCCCAAAAGGATGCATATAAAACAGGGTTAAACAAGGAAGATATTTTTTCTTAATTTTCTTTTGTTTTACTAGAGAGATTTCCTTAGTAAAAAATGGAGACCTTCTTCTGTTTAAGATTCAATTATCACAATACAACAATATCATCTTTTAGAACTCATGCGACGTAATACCTCATTCCTATGTTGACTCGCAAGATGTCAATTAATACAAATAACCTTGTTTTGGTTTTGAATGAGTGATGTCCATACTTAAGATTGTGCTTCCAGTTTACAGATTTACTGTGACTATGAAGTAAATAAAAATTTTTCCCTATCAACAAGATAATACAAGCTGCTTCAATCTGCCTTCGAGAGAAATCAAATTGTAACAAAATAATTTTAATTTTACTTCTAATCTGAATTAGATTTTTCATTCCTGGAAACCAGAAATGTATCAAAACTCTATGTTTCATTTCTGTTTCGAACACATCACTATCGTTGTGGTCTGTTTGAAAGTTTCCATTTCCAAGCAGTCAAAAAATTGCACTCCAAATGTAATTTCATCCTGGAGCCTTTGAGTTAGCTTGTGGTAGCAAATATCAAGAAAAGAATTGATCAGGAAGATAGCACGATCTCGTACAGCCCTTGCTATTCTGCGCACTTTATTAGAAGATTCAAGAAACTTTTCGTCGTAAGTTAGCTGTTTTGATCCTTGCTGCCTTTGACTTCTAAGTAGGTGAAATTGAAAAAATAATAGCGTGCACCGGATACGCCAAAACTAGTCCGTTTCTTTATTCGTTCTGCAATTTGATGTCGTCAAGCTTTTTTTTTCCTGCATGGAAACCGTTTCGATCTTGTTGAGTTTCATCGGTAGCGGATGATCCGGTTTATTTCTTATTTCTTCTTTTTGTAAGTAATCGATATAGAAAGTAATTACAAAAATTGCAAATTGCAACGGATGTAATTGCGTGGAAATATAATCTACCTAGAGAAAATAATTAAAAAGAAATATCGGGATTATTACTTCATTTGTATTCTTTAATTTATTAGAAATCACTTTGTTATTAACGATAACGAATCCAGTAGTTTCAGATTTTATTCCATATTCGATAACCTTTTTCTTCATTCATTCAATGAAAAGGTTAAATGCAGCATCGTTTACGTGATCGTTTACACGTTAATAATTATTGTAATTTACGCTAATAGTCACTTTTACTAATATGTAATTAATAATGACACGATATATTGCGTCGAAAGAAACAAAGCCGCCGTAAACAGAAATATAATTCCTACAAGTCAGCTAATATTTTAACTTACCTATGATAACATAAAATTATAGAATTCTCGCTTAACACGCTTGCTCTACATTTTTGTTGTTTACACATCCTACTCTCGTGTGCATCTAAATTTGATAATGAGGTTATTTATCTGGGGACAGAATTTGGCTATTGTATTCTATTTGTTTAACATACTATTTGGGCGTCTGTAGGTTGAACTTTTATTAACCCTGGAATTTTTCCTGATTGAACAACAACATAAGAATTGGCTAATCAAGTTTCCGCTTTTGTTTGCTTGTTAAATTGATTATGCGACGTCATATCCTGCACTAGACCATAACCGGAGGTGTGTCTTGCACATGTGACTATGTTTTGAAATTGTTTGTTACAGAAACATGGAATTGTCTCTAACAGCGCTCGTTGTTCTCATACTATCACCTGCGTGGGCCTTCAACGGCGAACTGGCGGAATTAGAATGCCCCGATGATTGTGATTGCCACTATTTCCGAGTCAACTGGGTAACTGACTGCTCCGACAGTAACCTAACAGATATCCCTTACGATGAACTTAGCCCGAATGTCTATTTTCTGGATGTTAACTCGAATCGTATAACCGACGTAAAACCTTTTCCCCCGGACATTAAAATACGTCGCCTACATCTTGCCGACAACCTCATAACGGAACTCCGGAAAGAATCATTTGCAACGCTTAATATACTCATTGATGCAGATTTTTCAGAAAATCGAATAACAAGAGTAGATCCTAATACATTCGAGTAAGTAACAATTAAAAATTATTTAAATTATTACTAATTAGATTCTTCTTTTATTATAGAGGTTTTGCAGGATTTAGTGCGTTGGAATTACAAGGAAATCCTCTCGAGCCGATTGACGGAGTGTTCTTATCTAGTAATAAATTAATGTACTTGGATATTAGTAATTGCGGTTTAACCCGTTTACATACCGACTTCTTTTCAAACATCACCGCTCTTACAACGCTAGATCTATCTGGAAACCCTTTAAGAGAAATTGGAAGTTTTGTTTTCGAACCTTTAACAAGCTTAGAAACCTTAAAAATGAACAAATGTAATTTAACTTACATCAGTTATGATGCCTTTAAATTTCAAACGAATTTAAAAACTCTCGAACTCGCCGATAACATGCTTACGTCCTTAGATTGGCCTCGAGTTTTTGAATCTTTGGTGAGACTAGAATATTTAGATCTGAGAAATTCCAGCGTTACTAATATTCAAGAAAATAGTTTTAACAATAACAATTATCTAAGAACGTTAATTCTTGCTGAAAATAAACTTACTGGATTCGATGTGGCTTCGACATTGGGACAAAAATTATACGAACTAGACACATTAGATTTATCGTTTTGTAGTTTGGATAAACCGCTCTCAGAAGATGCATTTTCTAATACTACGAAATTAAGGGTATTAAATCTATCAGGAAATTCCTTATTTGCCTCAGATCTCTTAGTGGCACTAGCTCCGCTAGTCGGATTACAGAAACTAGGCCTAAGTAACTGCGGTTTGAGTCGGTTACCTGATACTTTCCATAAATTCAAGAGTCTACAGGAATTGGACATTTCACACAACCCTTTAAATGACGTATTCATCAAATTGATTGCGCCGATCGATACTCTAGAGTATCTTAATATGGGATACAGTAACTTATCGTACATTTCTGCAACTACGTTCTCGCAAATGACAAATATGAAACGGCTCGTTCTCTCTGGTAACGACTTGAACAATCTCGAGGCGGGACTATTTGGAGGATTAAAACGATTAGAAAGTTTAGAGTTAAACAATTGCGGTCTCAGGCGACCACTAAATGCAACTTTATTTTTCAATAACCTCACGTATCACGACCTGAAGGAATTACAGTTGGCAGGAAATCCTCTTCAAGTATCTCCAGAATTACCTCTATTTCCTAAAAAACTCTCAAGACTAGAGGTTGTAGATTTGAATAACTGCAACCTTTCATTTTTACCAACAGTCGCATTCTTTTATTGTCGAAATATTGCACGCCTAAGTTTATTGGGAAACCACCTTACTAGTGATGGTACTTCGTTAAGCTTTGTAACGTTGCTACCTCAATTACGAATGTTAGATTTACGATACAATAATTTAACAACCTTAACGCCAGCACAATTCTCAGAGAATCCTAATATAGAAAAACTCAAATTAGTTGGAAATCCTTGGAAATGTGATTGTTCGGTTGCAGAACTTTGGGATTGGGCTCAATTACATAAAGGTAATTTAGGATTATTAGAAGGTTCTACGATCGAAGAAGAACATACGGCTGTAGGAAATAAAGTTAAAAGGAAGAAATTATTAATTTGTAATTACGATGCTAGCGTTCAAATGCCGATGGTAGTGAACAAAACGGCTGCGGGTAGGAGGCCGTTTATCAAACAAGCACGTCTGCTGACGTCTACAAATCGAACATGGGCCAAATATGTTCGTGAATCTGGATGCGAACAGAAACCCATTCGCAGCCGATTCGAACGTTCGGTTAAATCTGTACCGTATGAAGAAATACTAATTGAATCGTCTAAGAGACACGTGCCAAATACTTGGGCACCCGCCGCTATTACTGCACTTGTTATCTATGTGTTTCTAATGGGATGCGTGGGTACTTTCCTAATATGTACTAGGAGGAAAACTAGGATATCTTAGAAATTTAAAGAGCCTATTTTGTATCTGTGTATGTAGTATATGTATTAGAGATTTATTTATGTATTTTTATACCCGTTTCTAACTGCATCGTTGTGTTGTATAGTTTTAGAGAATAATTTATTACTCTATAGGTTTTTTAGAAATAAATTGTAGCCAGTATTGATATATTTATAAATCCATAATTGTAGAACTGGTTAACTTTTATTATTAGATAGTAAACTAGCTTAAATGTTAAAACCGTATACCATTAAATATGAAGACTGTTTTCTTGATATAGTTAGCTCACTGTATTTGTATAAAAGCGAGGACAAATAAATTTTCGAGTTATTAAAAACCTTTGTGTACTGCTTTAGGGTAAAATGGGTTTAGATCGTTTCGGGGTTGCTAGGGGTTGCTTTCTAAATAAGGCTCTGCGAGCAATTAGAATTTAAATCGTAACTAATAATACTGTACCGTTTAACCCTTTCTGCTTATAACCCATTTGAACCGGTCTAAAGATTATTACTTAATAACTGTGTTACATAAACACTGTAGTTCAAATCAAATATGTGTTCGCATTATAAGCAAATTACCATTATTAACATCTGTAAGTAACAACATATTTGCATGTACTGCATAATTATTGTATGACACAACTTTCATGTCCGTAACATATCAAGTGCGTCGCAGAAAATGGCAACCGAAACGATACAATCTCGAAGGGGTAGTAGAATTTATTCTAGCTGCCACTTTAATTTAGGCAGTTTTATTAATTTTTGCTTCGTGGTGATTCACTCGACTTACAGTATTAATTGAATATGTAAATGAATCCGATAATTACTAGAAACTGAAATTCCAAATAAAAAATCTGCCGTCGGAGTTTTTTACGTTATCGTTTTATTCATCAATATTGCTTACGTAAGCGAAATTTGTTTTTTTAGTAGGTGGAAAACGGACAGGGAATGTTTCGTTCTTAATTTAATCAGAAATAAGATGCAGAGCTATTAAATTTCTTAATTTAGCACCTTTAAACATCTCATTTCAGTTTGTAATAAATTCTAAATTAAATACCTCTTATTGTTAAGATGTCGAGAAAATAAAGACCCTTTTGGAATTCGATCATGATATTCTTAACAATTTTCAAGGTTGAACCAAGTAGAATTTATAGATACTTATTCAAGATCTACAAATACAAACTTATATCAGAAGCGGACGAACAAAATCAGGTAAATTCACCTCCTGGGCAAAACATACTTTTCTTTTATTCTGTAGATTTTCATCAGAAGAACTGTTGGATTTCTGTTAGGAACCAGTAAAGGAAATTTAAAATAGCCTGTCTTGTTGAAAACAAAGAATTTATGGTTCATTCAACCAAACTTAAAACCTGATACGTCCACTTAATTAGTAATACATAATTAGTAATTTTTAATTACTGAATTTTGTTTTTCGATCAAAACCTTCTAAGGCAATTAGTATTACTTCGCTATTGTAAAACAGTCAAGTACTGTATTATACAGTGAGGTACAACCAAATAAAACAAACTTATTACGAGGGTGGTTTGAAAAGTTTCCGACCTAACAAAGATACAAGACATTTTTTCTGAAAATTTTTTTTTATTTTTCAACATAGTCTCCTTGTAACTCTACACACTTCTCCCAGCGATGCTCCCATCTCTGTAACCCGTCCAAATAGTACTCGGCATTTTTCTCTGCAAAATAATTGTTCACGAAGGTGATTGCCTCTTCATTTGACGAAAATCTTTGTCCTCCGAGCGCAATTTTTAGATGAGGGAACAAAAAGAAGTCGCTTGGGGCTAGATCTGGTGAGTAAGGCGGATGGTCAAGCAGTTCAAACCGTAATTCGTGGATTTTCGCCATGGCAACCGCTGAGGTGTGAGACGGTGCGTTGTCTTGGTGAAACAGGATTTTCTTTTTCTGCAAATGTGGTCGTTTTATCGCAAGTTCTGCCTTCAGCTTGTCAAGTAATGATGCATAGTATGCTCCTGTAATGGTTTTTCCTTTTTGAAGATAATCGATTAAATTAACTCCATGACTATCCCAAAAAACAGTCGCCATCACTTTCCCAGCCGAAAAAACAGTTTTTGCTTTTTTTGGAGTCGGTTCCCCCTTTGCAGTCCACTGTTTGGACTGTATTTTTGTTTCGGGCGTATAATGGTGTATCCAAGTTTCATCTACAGTAATTAATCGTCGTCAAAACTCGGATTTATTTCGCCTAAACTGCGCCAAAAGAGCGTTGGAAATATTCATTCGAACACGTTTTTGGTCTAACGTGAGCAAACGCGGCACCCAACGCGCGGACAGCTTTCTCATGCCTAAATGTTGATTTAATATGTGACAAACACGTTCCTTTGGTATGTTCATAACCTCTGCTATCTCTCTCACTTTAATTCGGCGGTCGTCTAGCACCATTTGGTGAACTTTGGCGATGTTTTCGTCGGTAGTTGCAGTTTTTGGACGTCCCGAACGTTCATCGTCTCCCAAGCTCTTACGGCCACGTTTAAATTCAGCAGCCCAAAATTTCACTGTGGTAAATGATGGTGCAGAGTCCCCATACACAGAATCCAACTCATCTTTTATTTGCGAAGGCGTATTGCCTTTCAAAAACAAATATTTAATGACAGCTCGATACTCGATTTTGTCCATTTTCACAAAAAAACTCACATCAACTCACTCAAACGACTGTTACATAAAAACTGCGCGTCCAAAATGGCTGAAACTTTGGTGAGTAACTGTCAACAGATGAACAACGAAATTCAGTAGCTTTTATTTACGAATGCTGCCATCTTCACGTTGAGGTCGGAAACTTTTCAGACCACCCCCGTATTTTGAGAAAACTCTCGTACACTTAAACCTTATTTTTCCATTGCAGATTTAGTGCAGTAAATAAAATTTTAATGGCGACTGTCGTTTGTCACTGATGGCATCAAAGTTAATCTTTTTATTGGAATCACCATATTTTGATTATTTCATGTAAAAGCTATTGTTTCTCTTTTTCCAGTGATACCACTCTTGGCTAGTTTCATTTTTCGAATCACTTCAAGAAGAGTTTAAACTCCGTAATTTGGTAGGCAGTCAAATAAAGTTTATAAAATAATCTTAATTGAAGACGTTGCTGCAAGAACGAGACAAGTCCACTTTTAGTTCGAAATGACTTATTAATCCCATTTCGGTAAATTTGAAAAGCCCGATCGATTGGTGCAAGAACGATGTATTTTGGATGAATATGGGGTTGTATAACTTACATTTGTGGACTTAACACCATCGCTGTTTGGCGCAAGAAAGAGGCAAGTCCTTCCCTACCTCGTTCTTGCACCAAACAGATGTGGTGCAACGGAATAGTAAAGCGTGTGTAACATAACCTCAAAACTAGGGCAGTGTTTTGGGTGCTGTGCGTATAATATTTTAATCTATTTGGTGTAAAAGAAGGTATTGTAATGAATTTAAACACCACCGAAAGTGACAGAGAACCTTTTAGTGCTAGATCGTCAGATGATTACGAGCCAGAATCATCTGATTATAGTGATTCAGAAAATAAAAATTATACAACACGTAGGCCGAAACATGAAAATGCGGTGTAAACGGAAAAGGAAACCAAACCCCGAGATGTGGAAAAGAAATATAATAAAAAGAAAGCTAGCATCTGGAGACGAGCATATTAACACAGCTGATAAAGTTGTTCCTGCTAGTAAGACCGGACCGGATTGTACGTGCAGGAAGAAATGGAAGGAATCGGACCAGAAAAGTGGCAGACGCTTTTAAAACGATTTAACAATTTAGGCGTAAAAAGCACTCAAGACGACTACATAGCAGGCATTATTACCGCAACAATTCCTATTAGATCTCGTGTACGTAACGGAAGTCGAGCTAGAAAATCTGCAACAAATAAAATTTATTATTTTGTAGATAGATAGATTTGAAGTTTGCAAAAAAGCGTTCTGCTCGCTTCATGGAATATCACGTAAGCACGTTGAGTTGATTGCACAACACCTCTCAAAACCTTCGACGATTACTGCTCCACAGGATATGAGAGGCAAGCACAAGAATAAATCTAATGCTATACCCTTAGAAGTAACAGAAAACATCAGTAAGCATATAAAAGAGTTCCCAAGGAGAAAATCGCATTATGGTAGAAGTAAAAATTTAGGCCTGTATTACCTATCATCTGAACTAAATATAAAAAAGATCTATGAGTTATACCTGGCAAAGTTTGAACCTAATATGCACATACTGATATAAAAAAATCGTGAAAAAAACATCAGATTTCAAACCAAAAGTTACATACGATTTCTTTTCTTGCTATTTGAAGTCGAATTTTCCAAACTATCGTTTTGGACGGCCAAGATCGGACACATGTCAAAAATGTGATATGCTTGAAAATAGAAAGAAGTCCACTACCACTGAAGAGAATCGACTTCATCAAAGCAAAGCACAAACTTTCTTTAGCAGTCTTACCAAAAAAAACGTAGTTAGCAAAAAATGATCCAACTGTAGATACGCTGTGTGTTGACTTCCAACAAAATGCGCCATTACCGAAGGTTCCTTCTGGTGATGCATTTTACTTTGGATGTATAATTTTTGCATCCATTCAGCAAAGTCAAATGTTTCACATTATTATGCGTACGATGAAGTGACAGGGAAAAAAACACCAAATGCGACAACCAGCTTACTAATGCATTATTTTAACAACGTATTAGTTAAAACTGTAAATACCTTGTACATTTTTTCCGATAACTGTGCTGCACAAAATAAAACTCACACCATGGTGCAGTTTCTGTATTTGCTGGTACAAAATGGTAAATTTAAAAAGATTAATCACAGATTTCCAGAACCGAGGCATAGTTTTCTTCCGTGCCATCGCTCATTTGGAAGAACTGAAAAATATATGCGCAAGGTTGAACGTATCTTTACTCCGCAGGAATATGCGAATCATTTAAAGAAGTCTTAGAAAAGTTGTGTAATCACTGTTGTAACTCAAGATGTGATACTCAACTATGTTGACGTCCTCGCTTCGCAATTTAAGAAAGTGGTATCTGACAAAAACAAACAAAAATTTGCCATTTCCAAACAGAGATTGTTTCTCGATGAATCTGGATGTGTAGAAGTTCAATGTAGTCAATCGACTGGTTTTTCAGTGTTTTCTAGGTTTGATATTGGACACAGGCACGCGTCTTTTCCTATTACATTTCCAGAAGCAGAAAATAAGGCTTGCGATGGTCAGTTTGCACTGCAAAAGCTTAAATATAATAATGTAATGACTTTAGCTAGTAAATATGTATCAGAGGATTGCATGCCTTACTATCGAAGCTTAAAAAATAACTCCCAGAATGACAAAGGCAAAACGGATACGACGGATGATAACAGCGGATCTGAAGATTGAGCTTTTGATTATTGTGTTTAGATTGTTTTTAACTTTGTTTTTTTATCAGAGCATTACTTGATTTTCTTTTCTAATATAGCAAAATACTAATACAAATAAATTACTTCTTTTGCATTGAATTTGTTGTTTTTCTAACGTTTTCGCTAATTTTTGACAACTCTGGTGCAAGAACGAGGTAAGTTCGAACTGAAAATGCCAGAATCTAGCATATTCCGACATTTTGATTTTAGAATCGATTATGTATATTATTCTACAAGCCTGATAAGTATTTTAATTGTTTAAAACGATTTTCGGAATAAGTCTTGAGCCAATAAAACGTGTTTCTTAAATTACTCAAAATCATGTCGACCGGACTTATCTCGTTCTTGCAGCAACGTCTTCAATTAGCGTTTGTTTGAAACAAATGACGATTTAATAAGCACTGCTCTTTGACATTTCTCTTGTTACTTATTTTAAGTTCACAGCTTACCAAAACAGAGAAAAATTGAAATTCTAATAATGATTGGTTATGGAGACAGAATAAAAAGCCAAGAAGAGGTTTGCAGACTATTTAATCAAAAATACCCAATTGTTCAGTCAACTGTTGGCAAAATTGGAAAAATTGTTTAGGGAAGTTGGATATGTAAGGAATGCAAAGTTGTTTCAAAAAATACAAAAATTAATGTTATTGTATCTATAACAGCAAATCCTCACGTAAGTAACCCTCAAGTGGGAATAGAACAAAACAACTCAAAAGAAAGAAGAAAAGAAAAAAATGACAGTCCTGTAAAGCAAAATTAATTCACGAATTGACTGAAGACAACTTTGATAAAAGACTAGAATCTTGCTAAAGAATAACGAAAATGCACCAAAGAATTGGGCCGAACTTTATAAAAAACATAATTTTTTCGATGAAGCAACATTCACTTTAACCCCATAAGCGTTACTGTTTAAACAGGCATTGTACGAGACAGGGTGGCACTTTAACCGGGGTAATTTATTTAAATTTTTGCAAAATGAGCTAATCCCTGCTTTATCCTGATGCAGACGATCCCGATTTGCCATCTACCACGCTTTGGTTCCAATAGGGCGGAGCTCCTCTTCATGCCAACGTCAGAAATTATCTTGAAGAGATACTTCCTGAAAGATTGATATGGATATGGTATCACTGAAAAGAGAAAAACAATAGGTTTTACATGAAATAATCAAAATATGGCCATTCTATTAAAAAAAAATAACTTCGATGGCATCAGACAAATGACAGTTCATCAAAATTTTTACTGCACTAAATCGGAAATAAAAAAATACGGTCAACTGTCCAATCGTTTTTCTAATAGGGCGCAATTTTCAAGATTATAGATGTTTTTCATTTGTTTGCACCACACTCTACAAACAACCAAACTCCAGTAATATCAGCTACTCGGTATGCATGACAGCATTATTCGACCGCTAGTTCATGTTTACTTGGCTAAAGTGGTAGTTGTGTGACCTCCTCTTTATCAGAATTGCTGTTGAAAAAGAAGCCTTGAGACCAATCAAGAGTCTGAAAAAAGTTAAGAATTTGGTGGAGACTTACTGACAGTTGACATATACCAAAAGGCAACAAAGTTTTTGTGTAATTTGTGCTTGAACAAGTTTAAAAAATCAAATCGATTATTAAGTGACAGTCAAATTTAAGTCTTTAAGTTTTTAAAAGTCAAACTAAGTTTGACCAAGAGTTGGATTAGATATTCTACTGACGTAGTTGATGAAAAGCTGTAAAATGTGATCTTATTTTTGGCAGTTTTCTTCAAACAAGAGTTTAAAATAAGACAAAACCACTTTAGCTACGACTAGTAAAAGAAGTTTATATAATGAGGATTTAGTGGCTGTGCCCTCCATTAACCTTCTTGAGAGAGACAAAAACGATTACGAGTCAGGTTGATTTCTCTCACGGGCCACCTCCAGTGACAGTAAGTCAATCTTTGCCCTTCATTAACCTTATTAAGAAAACTAAAAATGAACACGGGTTGGACTACATTCTCCGACGGTAGCTACTCTTTTTTTAACTCCCTTGGTAAAGAAACGGCGATTAACCGTTTCAAGAGGGCTTAAAACTCACTCTAGTCGGTCTAAATTTTCTCACGAGCCACTTTCGTTGGTCTAAAGTCAGGCTTTGTCTTCCATTGATCTTTTTACAACAAGCACAGGCTACCTATAGTTGGCAAACGTACTTAGCTTGTCATTGCTCTACACTCTACCTACAATAGCCCAAGATCGAATCTTGCCCTCATTTAATATTTTTTAAAAGAGCTAGAAACGAACCTATAGAGCCCCAAAGTCGGGCTTTACCCTCCACTAACCTTCCTAAGAAAACTAAAAATGATCACGGATTGGACTACACCCTCTTAAAGTGGCCCAAGGTCAGGCTTCTCCCTTCTTCCATTAACTTTTGTAAAAGAACTAAAAACGAACACGTCCTCCATTAACTTTCTTAAGAGAACTAGAAATAGATACGAGTTGTGCTAGGCCCTTCATCAACATTTTTAAAATAGCTATAATGGAGCTCCGTTCTTTGTCCTTCTTAGGAAAGCTAAATAAATCTGTCAAGAAAACAAAACGATGGTAGTGTTCAGATCATCTTGACTGTTAACAGTTCAACTCTCAATACGTTAAGACCAGCCATTCCTGAAATATGGAAAATCTGCGAAGAAAACCAAAAACAATTGTTGTCTAGATTATCTAAAGGCAATTTCCCTGCCACTGTTAATAATCTGAGTCTAACTCGACCACACCAGCCGTTTCTGAGATATGGAAAGTTTGTCAAAGAAAGGTGATAGGTGTGCCAGGATCGTCTGAAGTCTGTCCGGAATAAATTCTACTACCTGAGGTTGTAAAACTCAAGTATTATGTGTTAAATCTGTTAGGACGCTACAAAAATAAGAAAGCAAAACAAAATTACTCTTGCGTAAATTTAAATTATTTTACCAGTCTCAATATCCTGTGGATACAAAGTCTTATTTCCTTGATATCTCAGAAACAAGGTCTGATATTTAAATGGAATCTTTTGTATGGTAGTTAGAAGTTTGGAAATTGGAAAATAAGTAATTTTGTCGTTTGTGGAACTGACACTTGGTAAAAAAAGTTATCTTTGGGTATGTTAATGAAGGTAAGGGTAGGATAAGACATAATTAATTTTGTGAGGATTCCTATCCTGACTGAAGTAACAAAACATGTATAGTATACTTGTATAACAAATTTATTGTCTTTTCCTATTTATCGTAGTGTTTTGAAATTTACTCATATTCACACTAACTAGTCTATAATGAACTTTATCATGTAAATCTAGCTTGAAGATCTGTTATCTGACTCGTATTTAGAGTTTTCATCTCCTGAAGACGCGCACAACTGTAAATTTTTACAACTTAGTGTAGGTAATGTTGTGTAAATCGCTTTATAATCGTCAATATTAATGTGCTCATGCAAATGTTTCCTTAATGAATTTACAATTTTATGCAATTTTATTATAATAAAAATAGTTGAGGTCGGATCTTACTATACATAAACTGGGGAGTTATTTATTCTTTTATCCTTTTATTCTCAGATTTCGGTCATTGCGTATATGTATTAGGCAAATACCATGACAATATGTATCTTGTATATTAACTATAATCTTTGTAAAAACTGCCAATTTAAGTGTGTTTACTCTTTTATTTTATAAACGACTTTACTGTGAAACATCCTAAGCGTTACAACAAAGTCTTACTTTATATTCTACGCAATAAATAGAATGACATAAAAAGTCTTTACAGCTGACGTCATTAGCAAACTAATGTCTTCCGGGATTAGACCGTATCATGATTTGAAAAACAATTCGATCTTTCATTGCCCGTCATAAAGGACTTCCTTAGTAGTGGTGGTGAAAGAACATTTCACTCCGTATACTTTCTTTAATATTTATAAGAATGGTATGGATATAGGTTTCAATATTTTTTGAATTGTTTAATATAAACTTTTAAGATATTTTATAATTAATTAGCAGCAATGTAAATAAAAAAGTGAAATTTCTTAAAATAAGTTAGATTCAGTGCTCAGAATAAAACTTTTCACTCAGTCTCTTATTTCTTAAATCAGAATTCTTTGCTGCAAGTTGCTTTTACCAGCTTAAAATTTGTAGTTTTCAATCCTTTTGATGTTGGTACCACTTATTAAAAACCTGAAAGGTTGACGTACACTATAAAACAAATCTCATAAATAAAACATTATACGAATATTTCAGTAACAACACGAGACGAATTCGGTGATGTCGTGTATCTGTCATACATGTCACTAGAAAATACTGGGATATTTCAGTGCAATATTTGTACAATTTCGGGATAATTGGGGCACAAACCGAAACTCGTTTAAATACATTGTTAAGATACTAAAAAATTAAAATCAAATTGGCTAATAATGGTAGTCAAGAAAAATAATAAAAAAATAAAAATCTGTCAATGTAAAAACAAGTTTAATAAAAATTCATTCTACATCCACAAGAGTAATATTAAACCATAGAATCACAACATACATAACTAATTTTCATAAATGACTTGGCAGTTTCAAATGCAAACTCATTTTGTATCATAATTTCTAATTAACCTCTTCCAAATGTAGGTCATTACTATTATTACATCAAAATCATATGGTTATTTTCCACAACAGCAATAACTGGTAAAATAGTTATGAATGTAATTGTTTCTTCTCGTCAGAAGGTAAATTTTTCAAATACCTTTCATGCTATTTCATTAAATAACTCATTACTACTGACATGAGTGACAGATTCGAAAAGCGAAGTTTGCTTTTCAATTAAGAACAATTTAAATATTTAAAGTTAGAAATCTTTTCACCTGATCAATTAAAATTGTAACTATTGAGCTTGTTGGAAATTTAATAACAAATAATTCCTGCGCACGATAGTCAGCAATGTCTGTTTTTGTGCTAACGACATTCTTACCACATGATTACTTACTTTTAACTACTTGCTATTCTCACAAGCTTTGAGATTATTTATTCTCTCCTTACCGGGGTTTTTATAGAAATTTTAATGAGTTGAGTGTTTGTTATTACAATTTTTCTCACCAGCCTATCATTAAAATTGTATATATGCCGTCACGTGTTAATAGCAGCAAAATGAAAACATTAAATAGTAGTTGTTTTCAATCTCTGTCCAAAGAGATAGCAAAGTTGAGGTATTATAAGTTATATAGTGGTTTGCAAATGATACAGTTTAGAAGAGTTACCATCAACGATGGTTAGTCTTCGGTCAGCTTTAGACACCCTGACCACAATGCTTCTTCCAATGCCAATAGCAGAGAGTCTTCAGTCTTCAGCTTGTCATTCCTGGCCAAATTTTGCACTATTTTCCATAAACGACATGGCAGCCACAAGGTCATCTTTAACTTTTCTATTATGTTGATTGTTCTCTTCTTTGGGAATCAACGTAGCATTATAAGAACTTGTCTTGATACCCTTTTTATTTTCTTTTCGATAATACAAAGTCTCTTAGACCAATTATTGTTTGTGTAGCTGGACATTTAGGCTATTAACATGTTTCTAGAAATCTTGGTTGGATCTTTCAACCATTTCTTGACTTTGTGAATGTCTTGACTTTTTATGCACGCGTTTCATTTTTGGCCACAGTTCAGTCAAGTCTTGTATAATTTTGTTAGCAAATTCAATAGAACACGGAACATAAAAACGTATCAGTTAACTGAGAGACCATTTCTTGAGCTGTTATGCTTTTGGGTAAATGGTCTTGGTAGGTTATTGAGAAGCGCCAATACTTATCTTTAGTCTGACTCCATGTCAATTAAGTCTATTTGACACTGAGAATTCATGATAGACTAATTTCCTTTTCGTTATATTTTTCTTCAGTTGGCACTGCGCACAAAGTGTCAAATAGAGATTTTTCACTTTTTGTGAGTAATCTCCGTTTCATTTTCCAGTCTTCATACCACCCTATCTTTTAAGACGCGGGTAATAGTTTAAAATCAGCGGCTAACTAAACTCGAGACTTATTTTTTGCAAAATTCTGCTGCAAAATTCTTCTTTAGACTACCCACAGGTATGATCAAAAACGTCTAATCTCAAACTCAATCATTTTATAACTGGGAAAGGAACCTTTATACATGTTGAATGTGAATTTTTGTGTTGTTATCGGTTTTCGCTCATTGAACGTTTTATGTAGGTAATTGAGCCTCTCTGAATATAAGAATCAACGTATATGCTTTTAAAGTTTTTTATTGTTTTATATTACAACTATGTAGGCTTACTCTAGCAAATACGTTTTTTCCTACTAATTCTTGACCATTTCCTCAACCATCTCTAACCTATCTGACCACCATGAGAATATCATTCCAGATAAAAGTACTCAACCCCTCCTTTGGTAGGGTAACGGCCTGAAGGGTCTTAAACCTCAACTATTCACAATCCTCACATTCTGCCAGGAAATGGGAAAACGTTTCATTGCCATGTTGGATCCTCCTCTATACTTAGGAGCGACATGAGTTTTCTTAGAATGCAGGAAGCCTAATTAAGAAAATTAGAGTTCTCAGCGACAGCCACGGCTTCTTAGCAACGCTCCTTTTGAGTCTGATAAGCCCATGGGTCTAGGACCGATGCGATCTGTCTTTTTGATATTTCCAAGAAAATATTCTAGTTCCAAGTAGATGTCTTTGGCTCAAAGTCTACGAGTTCATCCGCCTCTTCATATCTTGAACAAGATGCTTTCTTGACTGTGGAAACAGATGTAAGTTTGTCGTCCTCGCTTTGCCCGATAGGATAGCATAAACTTCCACCTGTTGTTACACAAGGCACAGCTCTTTTGCAATACACAAGTGAATGGTAAAAGCACATTTCAGAGTAAAACTGGGCACTTGCCACGCAGGGCCAAACTAAATTTAAAACTAAATAGCAAGTTTGGCCCTGGTGGTTAAGTTTTAAAGCATAATTTGTTAACTGTCAATTAGAAATAAATCGAAATTGTATCAAACATTGTAAGGTACTCATGAAATAGTTTACGTAGTTTCCGTGTCCAAAGACTAATACTTTTTAAGGAAATTTATATATTTCACTAACTTATTGTAGGGACTCCAACTTACTATTGTAAAATCGATGCCACGATATCGAAACGTCTTGAGAAGAGAAAGCTTACGAATAGTGTAACTGAACAATGCAGGTGGGAACGTTCCATGGATTACATATCATCAGCGTGAAATTCCAATTAGGTATCCCTATTAGAAATTAGCTGACATTATTTTATAAATATAAATTTTATTTTTAAATGGGGAACAACCCCTCTCTCCTTCTTATAAGAGCCGTCACTGCGATATTGAAATTAATGATTAAATATAGTAATGGGATGCTCATCATCATTGTCTTCCGTTCACATTTCACATATTATTAGTTCATCGATGCAAATAGGTATTATTATTTAATGTTGCATTAGCGTTGATCGGTGTGCTTAAAACTTAAAATAGGTCAATACGAATGAAGTATTTAATTCTAGGACAACATAGAATTGAGACTACAGGGAAATAACTGATATTCATAACTTAAAGAAGATGGGGGGTTTTTATTTATGCAATTTATAATTGGATTAATTTTTACTTAAACTTGTGTGTACTTGACACTTATTGCTTTTCAAATATTCTTTTTCCTTTTGGTTGTTAAAGTGCCTAATCCGTCCTTAGTTTGGAGATTATGTATAAGCTCTCAACAACGCAAATAATTGAATTCGAGTAAGGATTAAACATTTGAACATCAAAGTTTGGATAAATTATTCCAATTATTTCTTTTCAAAGAATTGCGTAATATTATACTACAAATCTCTTTGATTTATTAAAAATATTTAAAATCCCTACAAGAGTTTTTTATTATATTTTACCAAACAAATAATAACCGTTAGCAAAATTGACTGATTTATTTATTTTTTATTTATGTATAAAACATTATATTATATATAACTAAAAAAAAAGCAAAATTGCTTGGATTTCAATTTAACAATCTTTTTAAATCAGTGAAATTTTAAAAGCTGCATTAATATAGCGTTAGCAGTACTGCTCGTGTTTGACCTGAAAATTGAGATTACAGAACTACCAGCTGGAATTTGCCATTATACCAAATAATTGAAATCTCACCCGACTCCATAACTTTGAATTGGGAAATGGAAAAATCGATCTAATCAAATACGTACTGAAACATTTCTTAATTTTACGTTTTAATAATTTTTGGTTATTAATAACGGAAGATATTGAAATCAAACATTTACTTTGAAAAATAATTAAAAAAAGTAAATTCCTCTCTCCTTCTCTAAACGATTGTTAATGAAATAATGAGAATGAAAATCAAAATAACAAAGTTTAATGGAACTAGGAAAACAATAACATTCTACATAAATAATACAATATGCTTGTATTAACTCATTTACTGAAATGAAATTTTACCCTCGCGTAGAAATTTTTCAGTTCTAACAACTTTCACTATTCTGAACTTCAAATTTAAATTCTGCTAAGAAAATAACTACACAGCTGAAATAATACGCTTTAAGCTCGAAATATGGAATGGGCGTGCGGAACTGAAGGGACTTTCCCGTCTCTAATTAGTAAGACAGCAAGTGCTGTTCATGTCCGCATGCTGCTTTGCAATTACTGCTTCCTGACAATCAGCAACTCTTTCGCCCCTAACACTTCACGCCACCCTGGGCTCTCATACACACAGAATGATTTGAATAACTACAACGGCATAAAATATGCGCAGCTTGTTTACAATGTAGCAAATTTTTAGAACGAAGCTGCAAATTAAAGCTTTTGAAAAAAGAACGAACAGAATTTGTGCAAACTTTCCCACATCTTTAAAACGAATTTCTCGTTTATACTTATTGCTGATTACTTTAAACAAAAGGTGCAAGATTGCGATAAATGTTGGTTCGTAAAGCGAAGTAAACAAGTTGCTTTTAATGAATGTTTACTTCCATTCAACAAAAGAATTAGCACTTTTTTTCTAATCTTCAATTCTTGTTTATGTTGCACAATTTACAAGGTTTGAGTTTTTAAATAATGCGTAGAAATTTTATATTGATTTCACTTGTGTAATTAATTAGACCATTTACTTAGGTTTTCGATCTAACAATGTTTGTAAAAGTATACAGAACGCTGCAAGACAGAGACGCATTATCATTTTCAGTTTAGAAGACACTTTGTGGAATGTTCTGACAGTTAAAGTCATATAAATGACAATTGTGGCAGTTTTCTAAAGATATTCAGTACGTAAGCAATAGAATACCAATTGTACGTTTTCATTAGGTTGACAACTTTATTACTGAGGAACAACATAAAAAATAATAGAACTTATAAAACTTATTGTTAAAGAGTCTGCATGGCATGATAGTCTACACTGTAAAAAGGGTTTATGTAATTTTACATAGAAAATCATTGGCAACTTAGTAACCAATGATTGGTACAGTAAATTTACGGATGGTTGTAACATTACACTTCAAATCCGTAAACATACTTAACCACCATGCATATTTGCACACCATCCATGTACTTATAAATACCACTTTGGTATTTGTACACAACAGATATGGATTTTCACATAACCATCATGCCCATACACATCCTGCATAAGTAATTGTACTCATGATGTACTGAAATTTACATACTATTTTTTTATTTTCACATAGTATGTTTGTAGTTCATCAGATTGTAACAAATTAATTTGTATACTGGTATTTATCATATTTTGCAAATGATTACTTCTTTGAAATAGTTCTTGTAAATATTATACCATCTAATCTAGTACTTGGATAACTAACTGTATAAGACCATCTTATTATTATGTCTAAGACCACTGCACTTGAAAATTTCTAAATGAGATTGCATAATATACAAAAACAATGAAGAGAAAAAAAATTACTTTTAAAATATGCTAAACGTCAGTTTTCCAAAAATATAGTTTTTATCTGAAAGTTTGCAACAAACATGACTGAAATTATATCAAATAGAAGGAACTTTGTAAGGGAAAGTTGTATCAAGTGGGTAGTGCCAAAATATTAACATTTAGTACATTCACGTTTACACTAATTTATTTTAACTGACAAAATTTCCAAATTATGCAGGGAGCATTATGGCACACCTTGTCAATGGCTTTCCCAGCATTTTCATCCTTAAAGAAAAGTTACTGATGGTTATATATTATAGATATATAGATTGTGGTTAACCTATACCTGAGTATCTAAAACGATTAAAGAATTGGTTACATCTTCATTGAAAAATTGTCCAATAATGGTCAAACTCTTGATTTGTTTTTCAACATTTTCTTCGGGAATGGCTGATATGTAGTTTTTGTCAAGTCCAAATTGTAAAATTCGAACCACCTCGTTTTTAAAATTAGTTATAAGATTTTGAATAGGATGTCCCATAAGTTTTTCATAATGCCAATATACTCCAGATTTTTTTAAAAGAATTGCCCATTCATCTCTTATTTGCTGAAATGTTGGGGGATTAGAATTATTTAAAAACAATCTTTGAGTTGGATAGGTTTCCTCTAACAATATAAGAATTTTATGATCCAAACCACCGTCTCGAGTTGCATAAGTCTTTAAAGCGCGTTTTTTATTTTCTAGTGCTTCTCCTTCTTGGAATACACTGTTTTCAGGTTGCCAGTTGCTGCATCTTAAAAAACTCATTATTATGGTTATTTATGTAAATCAATTATAATCTATGAATTTACAATGCGCACACTGGTGCCTATAACCTCCACCAGGTTGCAACTACTATTGCTATGACTATGTTGACAGATCTAAACCAGAGGGGATGATTTAACTGTGCAGCTCTATAATCTTTTTTTCAATTCCGCGTTTACAATCTTCTAAAATATTTCTTGAAAGAATCCCATGGAATGTTAAAATGGTTCCAGCTATTTTCAAAAACTGTTGGTGAGGTAACCTCATTTAAATATGGCAACTGGCAACTGCTATTGTCACTGGACTCAACTAGACTTGAAATAGTATTATTGCTGTATCTAGTTTCTGTTGAACAAGTTAGAATAAGTGGATAAGTTCAAACCAGACGTTGAACATATCCATTTTTGGTCTTTTTCGAGTAAAATTAGTTTCTTTTTTTAAAGGCTTTAGAACATCATCGTCATCTATAATAGTACCGTCTGATTCAAGTACTAAAGTACTTCCATCCAATTCTAATTTTTGTGATGCTATAAAAGAATTGTTTAATATCAATTACTTGTAAGTAAAAATTCGACAATACCTTTCAAGACCAAATTAACATACAGCTGTTGGTCGTCAGAGTTGAGTACTACAAAAACCTTCTTTTGGCTGGTAATGTTCCACACTTTGAACAGTACTGACATAGTTGGTGCCAGTTTGATTATTGGTAAGTAAAATTTTAAGCAACGTACAGCATTAGTTTTTAATTAAATTATTTTTGTTTGAGCAGCAGTTGAGCACATTATATTTAACTGCATGTCGTTTAATAACGATAATCAGTAAAGTGGTTGCAAATTTCTAATTTTCATATCAAATTAGCAAGCTAACGATTAACATAAAAATATTCTGGAAAGTAACCTGAAACAGGCTCATGAAAGTATATACAATGAAAATAAGTAAATAATTTGTGAGCAATTAATTTTTTTATATACTTTGGCTTCTGTACTGTTTTAACGATGCATTAAAAACGTTCGAAATACTAAAGACTTTGGGTTCATATGGCATATTAAGTATATATGAAGAATTAAAGCCACGTCTGTAAATAATCCATTATATTGGATTGACTAGGATTTACTTTTAAACAAAAGACAGTAATAAAACAAAAATGATCTTATCCACGATCTCGTTTACTTACAAACATACTTAAATAAGAAAGTTTGTAATTGTATCATCTAAATAAAAATTGTTAGCACACTATCCAATATTAGACCTGTTTGTACTTGTTTTAGATAAATAAATAAATAACGGAAAAAGTAATTTGAAAAGATTAAATTTTTGATAAAAAAATTTTCAAGATTAAAAATATTGCATCCGAGCGCTACAAACGAAAAAAATAATTTTTACTTATTAGACCTATACATTTAAACTTAATAAAATTAAAGCTTAAACACTTTTTTTTGAACTTGGCACAATATCAAAAGATTAGGTTAAACAGTGACATCTTTGAATGGTCATTAAATTTTAAGATATTTTATGTTTTTAAAATATTTTGCGCTTAAAATATTTAAAATGGAAATTCAAATTGACGCTGCAGTGCCCCGCGCACATTCAAATTAACCAACATTGCGCCGTTGGCGAGTGAAATCGTCCATTAATTCATCGTAATACAGCGAAGAACTTTCGGTGAATCCCACATTTCGCTCGCTGTGTATTATTTTATTATGCTATTTGAGGAAAAAAGAAATAAGTATTACTTAATATTATTACTAAAGAGAAAACTAACGAAAGATTAAAAGGCATAAAATGTATTAAATATGAATTAATCAAATTCGCGTATGAAGTAACCCATACTTTACGTTACAATAAACTATTACTTTGTACTACGTACCTATGTACATGCTCTTAAAAAATACACATAGACAACAAACATGAACAATTCGACATTTATTAAGCAAAAAATTTGAATGCAAAACAATCACCGTAAGTACAATACTCAGCAATATAGCATGTCAATATCATGAACTTATTTCATATAGTTTTGGAACACTTTTCTGTTCAAAGTAAGTATACTTATCTGGCTTCTGTTCTAAATAAAAATTTTGCAAAGCCTTTTGCGATTTTCTTTAAATCTGTGATGTTCTTTTAATTTCTAGCAGTTTTGGTAGTTTTATTATAATATTCTGTCTGTAAACAACTGATGAATCTTCAATATCAGGTAGATTAAATCGCCTGTTTCCTCTTTTTCTAAAAAAATTAATTATATATTCAAACAAATTCTTCTCTTCTATTATCTGACCAATACAGTAACGAACTGTCTTTTTCGCAGGAAACTGGACTAAAACATTATCTCCTACTTGGAGCTGTAAGCTTAGTGATCGCGTCTTCAGATGCATCATTTTGTATTCCTCGATCAAGATGAGAACTATTATCTAAATCTACCTCACAGCAGTCATCTGAATCGGAAAAAAAAAGATTTGAGATACCATCCATTGCTTGTTTCAACGAACTCTGATATGAATCGTTACTGAATTTGCGAAGTCTGTCTGTCTGTCCGCATTTTTTTAAATTTTGAATTTTGACTTTAGATTTGGATTCTACATCAAAACCTAGAGACACGTAATGTCTTCGTTTTTTGATATCACCTTGGGAACATGGTCAAAATGGCTGACGAAATTGAAAAATTCTTTAAAACTGTTGCTCGGTGTTCGTTGTTGCATGTTTATATTTTTCTCTGATGTCATTTCACGCTTCAGAGTCTCTTTTATCCGTAGCTTTATTGTTTTATTCCGTTCTAATTCTTCAACTCGAATTTTTTCCGCGCTGCTTGTAAAATATCTTGATTTTCCCAATTTTGATCTTCTTGGTGTTTTTTAGGCTCAGCTGTTGGTAGTGGTAGTTTTGTTTGAACCTTTATTGTTTTCTACATTATCAAATACCAAGATCAAGATTTTATCTAGACAAGAAGTAGCAATTTCATGGCTATCTTCGTTAACATCGTTGGCATTCTTTATTACTGTATTGGAAGTAACATTTACATTCTTATTCTGCATGAAGTTTACCACGTTTTGAACCAAGTTTGGTGCAGAGCGCTCTGTTACATAACAAACCATATCCCAGACTTCTTAAAGGATTTTATTATATTAGAGAGCGTGAAAGATAATAAATACGGTTCAGCAGATAAAACAAGCTGTATAAATTTTCCAGAATTCATGAACATATAATCATTAAAAGAGTTTTGAGTCTGCTTTTAAACGGCCTAAATATGGTGAGTATAGAGGGGAGGAAAAGTGAGAAATGCGAATCATGCTTGTCTAACATCAACAAGATGGGATTTTCTCTACTACACTCTGCATGGTTTTGGACATGTTTTAGAAGGAATCTATTAACTTTTTGAACCATAAGCAATGCTACCTGTAGCAGATCTTCTTAAATAAGAATCCTTTATCCGCACTCTAGGAAAAACGTAAAGTAGTGGTATAATGTTTCCAAAAGCAGTGATGGTTGCGCAAGATGTCAACGGTGTCCCTCTCTTTTGATCGACTTGTTTTTTACCACGTGGAGCTGTGACCTTTGGTGCTTGCAAAACTATACTTATACCAGATGTTAAACCATTGTTCTATACGTACTTGAGTCTGAACTCGTCCAGATGAACTATTTATTTTAGATTTAGGTCAAATTTACACGTAGTAAACGGTGATTTGTTTGCAAATGGCTGGTGTTAATGGTTTGGTAGGTTTAACAGAAAAAGAAGCAGAATTTCTGTCTAAATCGATTAGTACAGCAAAATCGAATGTAGGCGAATCAGATAAACAATATGAAGCATTTTCGCATGATCTTAGTAGCGACTCAGATTCTGAGATTATACCAAAAACAAAAAGTGCTGCTGTTGTTAGAAAACGTATTCAATAAGCAAGTTCTGGTTCAGACAACAGTGTCTCTGAAGAAGGTAATAATGACATGGACAATAATAATATTGTCGATATTATTGATAAAACTTCCACTGCTTCTAGAAAAACAAATATTTGGAAAAACCTGTACCTAAATTAAAACTAATCTAAAAAAAAGCGTGCTGCTGCCAACACAAAAAGTATTCAAGAAATATGTTCTGGTTCAGGTAACAGTGATTCTGAAAAAGCTAATAATGATATGACTTTAAACGAAGGGACTGCAACTTCCACTATTCAGAAGAGAACTAAATCGGCGTGACGGCTCAAACAAAGCCTGTACCAAGAAAAAAAGTCAAACTCAATGATGCCGTTGAATTCAACTGGAACGTTGGTAACTTTTTCCAGTCTTTTAAATTTTTGACAATAATCAAACTAGATTCCACCCAACTAGTAACCAAATTCATGATCACTCAAGTATTCTGGAATACTAGGAATATTCTTGTACACCTGATCTGGCAAGTAGGATTGCCGATAACACAAATAGGTATGTATCACAGATCTTAATTGTCAAAAAAATTATTATTTCGAGGTTTGTACAGATTTTTTCAGTTTGTAACTGCAAAGGTAGGCAAAAGACATTTCGTGCTTGAATAAATGAACAAACACAAATCCTGAAGAGACATGCCTGGTTTTTGCTGTTGCAATTCTAGTTTCAAGAAACAAGAAACTAAAGTTGTCAAGAGACCCTCTTTTAGCAACTCCGGTTTTTGGCAAGCTAATGAGGAGAGACAGATATCTCCTGTTACTAAGATTACTACACTTTTGTGATAACAGCAATTAACCCCACTGTATAAATCAGATTTCCTAAATAATTTATATAAAGGGCTGTCATTCAAGCAATATATCAAGACCAAACGGTGTCGATTTTTTGTTTTGACGAATTGTAGAACCGATTACACTTTAGATTTTATAATATACACAGATGCCTGTACCAAAATTGTAAAAAACAAGAGTTTAGGTCTTTCCGGATCTAATGTGACAACGATGATAAAACTTAATTTGGAAAAGGGGCATAGACTATTTACCGACGATAATAAGTAATCGTGTAGGCATGCCAGATTTACCCAAACAGGAAAGAGGCCAAACTGCCAATGAACATACTGGTACGATGATAGTGGTCATGCTAACAACATTGCATGAAGACAAATTGGTGGATTCAGAAAAAAGCGACCGTTAGATTGAAGAGCCTGAGGAAAACCATTAAGTGGTACAAAAAGCTATTTTTCCATCTTTTGAACATTATTATTGTAAATTTTCATGCCCTGTATAAACTAAAAACTCAAATTGTACCGATTGTTTTCGGATTTGGTATGTAAGCATAAATTTGCATTCTGAACAACTTTGGCTTATAAGATTTTTCGATATATCTCATGAAAAAGGTACTTTACCTACACCGAAAATAAGTTTTTGATATTGTAGCGACACTTTCTAAAAACTAGAAATACGCAAAACATTGACTTTTCAGAAATAAATATTCGAGGTAAAAGGGTCCCACTTATACCTGTTAATTCGTCGAAGGCATTCTCGAATGTTTTGCACCTTAAAATTTTCATAGAAAAAAGGTTTTGCCGTTTGTCAATTATTTCCTTTCAAACATACTTCTTTAGAAATATCTTAAACACTTTTGTACATTATAAATAATTTTTGTAGAAGGTTTAAGAATTTTGTTTAGTGTCTAATTCTTAGTGTTGATAACACATTATAAAATTTCGTAGAAGAATTTTGCTTTTTGTTAAAACACGGGTAGAGTTATTAGTTATTTACAGGGACGACAAAGTCACTCGCTAAGATTCATTCAATATCATTCCAGTTTGCATAGTTCCTCGACAATTGTTAACCTGTTATAATCTTTAATAAATAACGTTTATTTTTACTATTTATTATTATTATTAAACGAACTCGCATATTATTATTATTATAAAACACCAGCACCTCAGTTACCTCTTCAATATCTATCAAAGCCTGCTTGAGTTTTCAAAAATAGAAATATGGCACAAGTTAGTTTCTAATCAAGCAGGGCTGATCCCCACAGACTCAAATTTCAACTCGAAAATTTTTTCTTTCACACCTATTGTTAAGTCGATCTGGGGACACTTTGTATATATATAAGTACGGCAATATTAAACGTCATGTGCTATATCTGTATATATGTATATACGTACGTAAAATGAGCGTGGACTATTTCCGCATATTTACGTTTCAATCAATCCCTAATTCAGCACGGACGGAATGCAGGTCATTTCCTAATTTAGCAGCGAAAGGGTTAATTGCAAAATCGGATTATTGAGTTATTGGTCATGCTAGTATAAGCTTCTGTATGTAATTTTAAGAATTGTATCAAAATCACCATTTAAAGTGTACGTAGCTTTGGGAAACAACGCTATTATAAGAGAAATTACTTCTAGAAATTATCAACTGAATTACTTCTTCAAACGTTAACCCAAATCAATATAGGTATGTAGTTCTAGTTACCAGAATAAAAAATAGAATTTGTTATAGACACTACAAAATTTATAACATGGATAATGATATACATACTACCTTCTTTAAAATTATTTGAAGCTTCATTATTACATTAACTAAACTAAGCAATTTTCTTGAAAAATAAAAAGAACTAAAACATTTTTATGATAAGACATGATAAACCTTTTTATTTAAATATTTACTATAATTTTTCTAGGTATTTAACCTTATCAAACAACCAGAACAAACAGAATATAAAGGATCTTGAGCTTTTATCAATTGGTCTGCCGAAATTCACAGCAATGTGTTGACCATATATAATTTAACGATAAGAAGCCTACATATTTATGTATTTGTTTTAGATCTTACTAGAATTTACTACTTAATTAGATAATAGGCCCTTATCAACAATTTATAGTTCGTTTTTGGATTATCAAGAAAAATATTAAAATTGTAATTTTATTCATTTTGCTGTTATGTAAAATAAGGCAATTCTGATGTCAAAACTTCAAGTTGTACTAAGGAAAGAATATTATTAGAAAAATTAGAATATTGGAAAAATAGTCGAGCAATAGTCAATAGCTCAAGTTAACTTGTTAGAATTAGTAAATTATTTCTTAATCTAAATTTAGTTTTAATATAAATATGGATGTCCCACAACCACACAGCTGTAACTCAAATATGCTTTGCTCAAGGGACTTTAGGTCGGAAATATCTGATGAACGTACGCTTGAAAATGGATCGTTGTGACGTTACAGTTGTTTTAAACTACACTGCTCAGATACTTTACACACTCATGACACTAAGTAAACTGTTTCGAACTATTAACAAAAAAATGCATTCACATTATATTCAGATCTCATTAGTGGCGCAGATAATTTTAACAGAGGACGGATACTATCTTGATAAGCTAGTTACCGTTTTTCTAAATGATAGATTTCACAACCGTTGAAAGAAGAAGTACAGTTGCTTGACCACGACGTTAACTGACTTCAGTCCCCTTGGCTGTTTATCAGACATCTTTGACTTGCTAGGTTAAGTGGTAGAACAGTTACATTTTTTGGTCTCAATTGCACTTTACTCAGCAATTATCTAAATTTTTTATTGTTGTGCATGCTAGAGATAAAATGGACTGACCAACATTTGTTTAAGCTATGACCATCTGGTCACGGGACATCTTATAGAGAAAATTAGTCTGATGAAGTGTGAAGTAAAAATAACAGAAATGACTAATTTTAAAAATAGTTTCGAGTCTCGGGAATTTTTGGAAATTTTTCAATTAGTCTCGAGCCCCGAAAACCAAAAAATGGCCGAAAATAATCAGAAACACATTTTCGATGTATCTATAGAGTAGCTCGGTTATTATTAGAGGTATATCAGTGGAGTTCGCACCTATTAGAACTAAAATTTTTAAATTTCAGCAGAAGTACAAAATTCCTTGCTCCTTGTTTGAGGTGTTTCACAGAATTTGGTAATCTCAAATCACTATAAGCACAGTTAGATGTATTTTAAATCTAGTTCTTTGGAAAGTCTTTTGTAAGTTTAGTAGTAGCACAGTAAACGTCTCTGCTAGCAATAACTTTTACTTAAGAAAATAATCTTAGATACTAAAACGTCAAGTTGTTCAAGTCTGATCTTAAACTAGCATGAGTACCTTATTATTCGGACTAAGTTTTGAAAAAGGTAAGTTGTCGTCTCATAAAGTCTATTTTTCTGCGATAATCAGAACAATTACTTATAGTGAGCTTAAGCTTCTGATTTTGATAAGTCAGTCTAGCACACTACTGTAGACTTCAAGAGTTGACTTTACAACTTTATTGAAAACTGTTGTATTATCCTCAGAATACTATATCTACTGTAGACCACTTTTCCTAATATTTCATTATCATTGATAGTCTAGTGTAAATTATCTTCAGTACATTTTTTCTGACTTCTTTTGGCATTCTAAAAGATAGGTCTGAACATCCACATGACCATGTGCAATATTCAGATGAAATCTTCTGCATGGATATTTAATTTTGACACCCAACTCGAAAACATTTTTAAAAATACACCATGTATATATGGAATTAAAGGTCGTATGTCAAATAGACCATAAATAGAGACAATGATATAAAATTGGAAACAGATTCTGTTTAGGATAGCCTTGCATACAAATATACGTTACAGAGAAATTAATGTGATCAAGATTCTAAGGAGATATTTTTTGAAGAGTCTAATTTGGACGTAAGACTTTAAAGAACTGGTTTGATCAAGATACGAGGTCTGTTCAAAAAGTATCGCAAATTTTGTGTTTTTTTAAAAATTATTTATTTATTCATGAATGTCTATTTTGTCCCCTTCAAAGTAATCCCCATCAGATATTATACACTTGTGTCAACGTTTTTTCCAATCGTCGAAGCACTTCAAAAAATCACTTTATCTCCTCAATCGTGGCGTAGCGTCGTCCTTTCATGGGCCTCTTCAGTTTCGGGAACAAGAA
>VTPC01090346.1:190055-243102 GCA_011009095.1 Ignelater luminosus
CAACGTTTTTTCCAATCGTCGAAGCACTTCAAAAAATCATTTTTTGTGATCTTGTTCAACTCCTCCTTCGATGCGGTCTTTATCTCCTCAATCGTAGCGTAGCGTCGTCCTTTCATGGGCCTCTTCAGTTTCGGGAACAAGAAATTTTTGTTCTTCCACAAATCCGGGCTTTTCTGGCGGATTTCTTCGCGCAAATTGCGCATAACTTGCAGGTAATATTCCTTATTGCCCGTTCTACCCTGTGGCAAGAACTCATGATGCACCACGCCCCTGCAATCGAAGAAAACTGTAAGCAAAACCTTCACATTGGACCGAACTTGGCGCGCTTTTTTCGGTCTTGGCTCGTGCGGCAGCTTCCATTGGGATGATTGAGCTTTGGTTTCCACGTCATAACCATAAACCCATGATTCGTCACCAGTTATGACCCTCTGGAGCAAATTTGGGTCATCGCGGACAGAGTCCAACAGCTCCTTAGCAATGTTAATGCGATGCTGTTTTTGGTCGAAATTGAGCAATTTTGGTACGGATTTCGCGGCGACCCGTCTCATGCCCAAATCATTGGTAAAAATCGAATGGCACGAGCCAATCGATATGTTTAGGTCCTCAGCAACTTCTCTAACGGCGATTCGACGATTGGCCAATACTATTTTCTTCACTTCATCAATGTTTTCGTCTGTTGTTGACGTGCTCGGGCGTCCGGCACCCTCTTCGTCGTTCACATCTTCTCGGCCCTCTGAGAACATTTTGTACCACCGATAAACCACAGTCAACATTCGGAATGCGTCCGCGCACTTAATTTTGTTTTTCACACAAAATTTGATACAGATTCTTTGATCCACTTTTTAGAATAGGCAAAAATCGAAGACGAGCCAAAACACGTCCAAGCAAAACAGCTGTCAAAAATTAACTAAACATTCAAAATGGCCGAACTTGTCGGCATAAGTGAGGGACATGAGTACCAACAGAACCAACATAATCGAATATACGTAACCCGCGGAAATTCAAAATTTGCGATACTTTTTGAACAGACCTCGTAGTTAGACTTAAACTCTAAATACTCAAATATTATTTTGTGTTTTCTACTTATAGTATGAACTCCAGAAATAGACAATACATTGGTCATCTCCAGTTAAAATTATTAAAGTGCAACGAAAATCGAGAAACTCAAAAATCAATGTTTGCTATGAATTGATATCTTTAAGGCTAAAATTGGTTTATTGATACATACAGATTTTCTCAATGCAAAAGACTTGTATAATATTCAGAATTAAATTGTATTGGCAAAACTTACTGAGAATAATAGTTGTGTTGTCAAGATCTACATGACCCAATGTTCATTCAGAATTCCAAAGATTTGAGCATCGTCGCTGATTATATTGAATTCTCAGCAGGTTAAAAACTATCTCTGGATGATTCGAATACAAATAAATACTTAAAGAAAAGATTTTTGCGGAAACATACGATACAATCTATCTGACACTATCCTGACAATAGATTTATACAAGAATATAAATATCTGTTCTGATTTTTAAAGTCCAAATACAAGAACTACGAGGATGTCAGCACTTTACAAAAGATAGACTTGGATCACAGAAATTTGTATGTGGTTACTGACTGGTGTTGATTGATCACCCGACCTTAGAGCAACACTGTATATTTTGTTTTCAGTGACTTCGTTCTTTAGATTATTCATAGGGACAGGACTCTCGGAAATTTCTGAATATAAAATTTAATTATTTTTAGTCATAACTGTCCACATTCAAAGTTGTAATATTTATTAGTACTATGCCTAAAACTAGTAGAACCCTTCCAAACATATCTTTCTAGCTAGCAATTTAAAACAAATTCAAGTTTTTAAAGTTTCCAGATAGTCAGTGTCTCTTACGGCTAATTAACTGTTATTTCTTTTTGTTAAGCAACAAATTTCTGTAAGGTTACCATCATAAAGAGTGTTAAACTTACAAAGATTTCATGTTTTAACAAATGCAAGCAGTTTCCGTTTGTATTTCTAAATTTCTTCGACTTCTCAAGAAAGTTTATAAAGGTTTCCTTCGTCTCGTCGCGGTAATAAATTCTCATTATAGTTAAATTAATGTATCATTGTCGCTAAAAAGTTGCGTGAAAGTGGTTTCTAAGGTACTGTATACTTTATAATTTAATGAAGCTTTGATTCTTTAATTAACGAATTTACGAATCGTACAAATATTTAACCCGATGAACGATTATTTCTTAATTAATCATTTTGAATCTGTTGTGAGTACTAAAGCTATAAATAGATAACGGTACTCAACTTTTCTGAACACCATGTATACATAAATTATTCGAAACCGACACAGCTTGTTTCGCAAGAGTAAGTTTGGGTTCATATTTTAATACCAAACTTATTCGATACGCTCCGGAAGTTTCCTGAAAATGCCTGTATAAACTTTAAAACTGAGCAAAGATATTTTATTCGGTAATACAATTCTATATTCTCTTTGCAGTTTGGTGGAGTCCAATCTAAAAATACCTTGAAGCTTTGGGAAGTCCCCTTTATTATCACTTGCAGTTATGCATATATATGTATTGAATCTGGGGAGAGCATCCCTAAGGGATGTATTCATGCGGTTACATTCAAATTGAAGGATAGAAACCTTGTAATAGATACACCGAATCTAAGGTTCGATTACCTTCAGTTGTGAATAATTTAAAAATGCACTCTGCAATTTGCTAACTTGAGAAAATAGTCGGAGTTAAAAGTAAATGAACGAATTTTAAATTACTGCAGCTAAACCGCTCGTTAAGAAATTAAAAAAGGATGTTTTATTCATAATACTTTCGTCCACTAAAATTACAACCTTAAGCGTTCCACCCCTAAAACATCTGTTTATCTTTTATTAAATATTCCGTTTTTTTTGCTTTTTTCCAATATTCAATCCAAATTGCTCGCTTTTGAGTTGCATACGACAGATACCGAGAAGAGAAATTTTAACAAAACAACAGAACCCCTGAAAAACGCATCACCTGAGGTGACGTCTATTGAGCATAATAGTTATGAGACGTCAGAGTTGCAATACATTGCATTTGCGTTTTAAATTTAGGGGTTGTTTTACGAGGGGGAACATCAAACGTCAGTGGAAAAGTTTCTCTTTTGTATAGCATGACGAGAAGTATGCGAAATTGGAGTTTTATACATGACCTATCTTGTGAGTGTGACGCGACACACAGCAATATCGAATAATGAAATAATCAAATTAACTTTTTGAATGGGTAATTCGGAGATGCTTAAACTAATTTTTAAAAAAGTACAAGAGAATAAATTACTGTAGTCAGCAATTTTCAACCTTTTTTATGCAACTCACTAAATGTAGCTGAATTTGATGGACTTTAGTATGCTGCGTACAAACGGCAAATTGTTAAATTCTGTCAAATTAGATTCATGAGTGACAGCAAGTCAGGTATAAAATCACCATAAGAGAAAGTAAATTGAGTTGTTCTTTGAAGAAACTAACCAAAATTGATTTTTTTGGTGGAAGCGCACCCTATGTTTGTCACTCTTATCACCTAAGTCCTAACTCCTTATAACACGATGATAAATTGTTTATTAATTATTTGTAGTCATCCCTCCTTTACTTGTGGTCTTATTAAAATACCGCTTTTAGTTTTGTGTCACTTAATTTAGGAAAAACAGATCGTAAATATTTGAAACAGTCACCGGTCTTCACGGCATTTTCCATCAATACCAATTTGGTGCTGATAGAGCTTTTTCTGAGAATGGTCAGTGTAAACTATTCTCATTATCAAGCAGATACTATTGACTTTACAATAACGGTAATTCTCCATGAGGAAGCTTCATATTCTCGGTCACTATGTGCAGCACATACTTTGCTTTGTCACGGTTGTCTCATTTTTAAGAGAAAGCGAGAAATCAAATAAAATTTCAACACATTGGAATATTAAAAAAATTATCCCAAATAACCACGGTCGTTCTACCAACTCCAAGTATTCCGAGTGTATCTACTATGTCACATTGTTCGTAAGTAGATCAAACGTCGACAGCTTCCAAGCAACCTACAATTTTCTCAGAGAATGGCAAGTTTCCCTGTCTCAGATACAGCAGAGTCATTTGCAAAAAAAAACAAATGAGTCAGCGGAAAAATCTTTTTTTCTACATCTCGATTTATGCCCATGGATACTATTTCAAGATGATGAAATTACTAACGAGGTTAGAGATAGAGCTCCAATACTTTTGACAACCGGTGGCATGAAAATCCAGTAATGGCTACAATCTGCAGTATCTATCTATCTGTCTACCCTCTTCTGATCTGACCTGATTGATCCATTCCCCACTCCTTTTATCATCTGTGGATACTTTAATGCGTATAACATTACAAAATCGAAACGCCAGACTCATCGAGTCTCTGATAGATAGATTCAATCTTTCTCTTCTAAACAATAGAAACAAAAGCTACTGGACAATTTAGTTTTATTGATCTGACTTTTCTGATTTCACTTCAGTGATCATTTTTCAATCTTAAACAGTAATATATGTAAATTTTGTTCAGCCACCTAGAACCCTTTCCTCGTAAATGGTTTATGCATGCTATATCAGGATCATGTCAACAGTTCACAAACAATGAACTGAATTCACTGATATAATAATAGATGTTGCTTGTTAATTTATACCTAAAACTAGCAGAATGCATTTAATATTTTAAATTAGACAACTTAATTGTCGACGTTTTAGAATTGAAGCTAAACAACAGTCCTGGAAAAAATATGTTGCTTCTGTATCCTCTTCTCCTGGTGTTCGTTCGCTCAATAATAGGCAAACATTCCTTCTCTAATGTGTCTTTCCAAATAAATGGTCAAAAGAAGAATTTTTCAAGTCTTTGTAATGTAAACGATAATAAGAAGTATTAGATTTTCATAGTCTTTGCCATGGAAGCATTAGATCAAAACACTTAATGTTTCAGATTCAGGTACAGGTATGGTAGTATTGCAAATGGCTTTCTAAAGCGTTTCTAAAAGGCACTTTTAAATATTTATAATAATATTTGGCAAACTGGAATTCCGACTTTTTCTTTGAAGGAAACTGTAATAGTACCTATAGCAAAACCTGACAAGGATCAAACAACATTCTACAATAAATGCCCTAGTCTTTCTCGAGAATGTCATACAAGAAAGTTTTCTAATGGGGTTTCATCTCATAGCACTGTTTCTAGATCTCAAAAGCTGTTTTGATACAGCTCGGCACACAAAATCCTGAAACAAACCAATGATAGGCGCGCTGGAAGAATAGTAAATCTCAATTAAGGCATATCAAAGAATTCGTAAAGTAGAATTGTGCAAAACTCTGTTATCTAATGTAGAATTGTCATTAAAGAAAATAGATAAAAAACTAAAAACCTCATAATCTTACCTGTAACAGGAAACAACACTCATAGCAATTTCGGTACTTGCAATAGATAGTTGTCTCTAAAACTCAGGACCAGGTTTTATCAGCCGTCTTGGTTTTGCCCAATTTCCTTTGAATATATCTTCTCTATCTCTCTCTCTCTCTCTCATTCCATCTGAATTTTTTTAATTTTCACTTAAATCCTTGTTGTTGTACAATGTCCAATCACCTCCCAAAATGTTAGCATTAACGGTTTGCTTAAAAGCATCGTGATACTTTTTCTTGGTAAGTGTCTGTCTTTTTTTTTGACAGTTTTTTCGATTCTACCAAAAGCGTGATTGGCAGGTAGGCAGGAACGTTCTCTGATTGGAAAAAATAATTGAATTGTCTTCACATTTACAAGAGCTTTAGTTTGTAGGCTGATTCAATTTTATTAGTGCCTTTTTCTTCTTGGCACTTAATCAACGTGTAAAATTCTGGATTCGAAGTTGATAAGTCGGTTATGCAAAAGTTGTACAGAGTTAACTGACTTGCGTGGAATGTTTGTACTGGAAGCTTGCGCAACATCTGTATTTGTTGTAAGTCGAAGGAATAGGGCACACTACTGTTTCATTGTTTGTGAATTTTGAACTTTGCATCAAGATATTTCGTACTTGTTGATGGAAAAATTATTATTTCACTTTTTAGATTATTGTACATCGTTAACATGTTTGATATGCTTAGTTCAGAAGACAGGTAAATTCTTTGAGATTTATTTTGATTAGAGTGGAAATTTTTTCCTGTGAGATTTTTTATGAATTACATTTTGGTTTGGATCCACGATAACCCCTTCTAGTCTTCACTATATCATTGCCTTTTTTTCATATTTTTGGCAATGGTTATAACTCTTCTTTGTAATTATAGGTTAATTAAACAGAGAAATTTAAAAATTCTTTCGCTAACGCCAAATCGTCGTTAATGCTTTGTTTGAATTTAAAGAGTCATTACCTCATAACATCTTTAAAATTTCAAACATTAATACGGCATTATTCTAAATGATTTTTACACTTGATTTATTCTTCAAAACGTGTAAATGACCCCCCCCCCCTTAAAAATATCTGTATTATATTCTCTAATTTTATTCATTATTTTCTCCACGTTAGATGGAAGAGGAAATTTTTATTAAGATATTTTTATTTTACTAACCAACCTATTTGTAAAAATATTAAAAATAAATCAGTTGAAGAAACCTTCTTGACTAATACTATTAATGTAGGATATAAGGTGCATAAAATTATGCTTTTTCAGAAGTAACCATAAAAAATGTCACATTTTGTCGTAAATATCTGACAGAAAGCTACAACGAAATGTAAGTGCGTTTGCCTTAACATCTCCTAAAAGCTCTACTACAAACGTTAGGTAAATAAAATCTTTCGAGTATTTAGAAGTGCACGCTTCAATTCGATACCACACAAAAATAGGCACTTTTCTGTAACGGAATTTAAATATGGAAAAGTTTCTCGTCCCTTTTCAACGACTGAAAAACTTTTTGAATGGACAATGATTCGGCTTAAATTATTCAAAAAATCGTTCATCCGATTTAAATTTGTTCAAACTCTTGTTCGATGTATTACATTACGCTGGATTAAATTTTCGTTAAAAGAATCAATCGAACAATAACGATTCTGACTTTATTTCATTTTAAACTACAGATTGAATGCAAATTCAAAATAAAAGAACTCTTTCAATTCGTACAAATAGGCGATGCTTGAAAGCTTTTAAACATTGATAACGCCATAAAACTGCAATAAATGCTCAATTTTCACAAATGTAAAGCCCTTCACACTATCTTTTAAGTATCACTACAACGGCGTGGGTTCCACTGCATGTCAAATAGGTCAACTGAATAACTCTTTTATTAGCGCTTGAAATTACATCTGTACAAATAAAATATTTTTATTATAAATAATACTTTGGATTTTCATATAGAGTGAAGCCGGCATTTTGTATTTTTAATATTCTTTCATGAAATATTTTGCTTATTTCCAGTACGTTGATTTTTACGAATCTTGGATATATTGCTTTTCTTTCACTAAATTCAAATTGGTTCAGTAATATTACCCAGCTTTACGTATTGACTTATTGCTGAATGATGCCACGATATGTAATTGTACGTATTATACGAAGTTAAAACCAAAGCGGTCAGTAAATTATAGAATATCTTACATAATAATAGGAAATTCCACGATACCTGTTGGATTTCCAAAATATCTCAATAAATAAATTAAGAAGAATATGTACGAAAGGTCCCAAAGTCAAAAGAAACGGAATATACATTATACATTGCATTAATGAAAAACAATTAAAATATAAATAGTGTCGCATTTACAGAAAAAGGCTACATTGATGACTTTTATACACGTAACACCCTGTACAAAGATAAATAAAATTAGTTACTAGAGTACGCTATATTGATATTAGGTTTTATTTTAGCTTTATATAAAACAGCCATTACAAAAAATTTTAATTTTAATCTTAATACAATTATTACTGACTATACAGGGTGTTTCATTAATAATTGGAAATATTTTAACTGTAGAATCCTGAGCTCAAAATATTAAGATTTAACCCAAATCACTTAGATAAAATGTGGCTCCTTACTGAGTTACAGGATATTTTATTTAAACATTTAAAAACTATTCGTTTCAAGAAATTTTAATAAATAACATTTTAACTTTAAATATCTCGAGAAATAATGACTATATCGCTATGAATAAAGAGTGCGTTATTTACATAGAAAGTATTGGAGAATCGAAAAATTGTGCTAAAATGGCAATTCCGCCAGTGGCGTAGAATTTGGGAAGGGTCAGCCATTCACTTGCCCCTATCGTACGCCTCTGGTAATAGCCAGAAACGTTTATTTAACATAATGTAGTAGGGTGTACAGTACCTACACTTCCTGCCAAGTATAACAAGGACACGTCAAATAGTTTTTAAGTACTGGGTACAAATAGTTTTTAAATTTGTAAATAAAACACCCTGTAATTTAGTAAGGAGTCACATTTTATCTAAGTGATTTGGGTTAAATCTAAATATTTTGAGACAGTTAAAATATTTCCAATTATTAATGAAACACCCTGTATACAGGGTGGTCCCCAAATTTGATATAAATGCAGGATATTATGGAAACCAGAATAACTAGGAAAAGAACCAGAATACACATGACTGATCTTACTCTTTCCTACTGAATCCATTGTGGATGGATGTTTTCAAAGTTTTTTTTAAGAAGTTGTCTCTCTTTGTTATACAGAAAGTATTCTTCTCAGGGTGACGCCTACAATAAAATGGCTAGGATTGAATTGTTTTTGAATAGTAATGAATCCATCTATATTTTCAAAGACATAACAGCTTGAGAATGATACCATTAAAATATCCCACGTAATTATTGTAGTCTTCTACATCGATCGGTCTGAGTGATATTCATTTAGTAACTTTTTTATCTTTTGTATTTGATTTGTGACCTGCATCACTGTTAGTCAGTCACAAAGAATTTTGAAGATTTTACAACCAACTCGATCAATGTTTTGAAAATTACCATTCAAACAACTATAGATCATCTACCACATTGTCTCATCCATGCATTGCATCATCAGACAGCAAACATACGGTGTGATTCAAAACATTAAGGCTAAAAACTTGTTAAGCATATGACTTAAGCAAAAAACCTTAATAAACACAATATGCAAAGTTTTGAGGTTATAGGATTCAGAAAGCATATAATTGTCTTCCTTCTTTTCCAGACTTCCAAAAACTGTATCTTAAACCTATTTTCTTTGTGTAAAAACAGGTGATTTTAGATAATTAATACAAAATTAAATTAAATTATTTTATTAAATAAATGATTCATTAAGACAAGATGATGTACCTTACAGTGGACAGATCGTTTGGACGGAGTAGTTTGGGCGTAGTTATTTGGGCGCCAACCGCTTGGACGTGAGATTGTTTTGGGCGCAAAGTCGTTTAGGAAAGAGATTTATAAATTTCCAAATTATTGTTTTGTCACGATTTCATTGGCCCGTGTAGTTATCCCCTAGTAAATAGAATTACATTTATCTCAAACAAGCCAATGTAACAAATTTTGAATTTCATCCGCTATTCTGAAGACTAGTAGGTTAAACTCAGAATCCTCAGGACCCTATCCGATTTCCACAAGAGACAGGGCCACGAATGCATATAAAATACATTGCGCTTATGACCGTTTAGTGTATCCGATTTGGGCCACGAAAACGCCTACTTGACAAATGATTTTACTCAAAAACGGTTTCTCGCATGTAGATGGTACATCTTCTATAGACAGTAGACCGGGAAAGGCATTTATGTAACTGTGATCGTCTTTGTTTTTTTTAGATGTATCGTTTGTATCTTCGGAACGGATGGTCCAATCGAGATGGGGCTTTCAGTTTCTTAACTAGTTTAACAGTACCAGTACCGGAATGGCCCTTCTATATCTCAGCGATAGTCTTTTGTTTTTTCATGCATCGTTTGTATCTTCGGAACGGACTGTCCAATCAAGATGCGACTTCCAGTATGTTAACTAGTTGATCCTAGGCTATTACCATTCGATAATATTCAATAAATTCTCATATGGCGGTTCTGAAAAGTATCAGAACTTCCATATTTGAAATGTGGTACTTTGCATAGGTGTCCAGCAAACATTTTTGTAGTATTTTGGATACCTAAAGATAGAATTAGAGAAAAGTGGCAAGAACAATTGAGACATCACAGTACAAGACCTAACCCTTTTGCTTATTTGTTCCAAAATACCTCAAAAGTATTGGCATGACTCTATAAAAGCGTCTAGAAGATATATAACTAAATTAATCAGGCTTAGGTTTGGACATGCCAATTAGTCAACTCATCCCAAAAGATTTAATATTGTGTCCAGGCCGACTTATGCGATCAATGTAACGTTGTACGTGATTTGGGTCACACCTTTTTAATTGCAAGAAATATTCAGATACATTAACTGAAAGTGTAATATGTCCGCTTCTTTCAATCTGTTTCATATCTTAACTCTACAAAGTAATCTAGTAACAAACTGCTTATTGTCGTATTTGCGTGATAACAACATCAAGCTACAGGCCTACATGTTTGCTACAAAATGTTCTCATCGCCCCAAAACGAGAAGATAAGCGACCTTGTTTTAATCCTTTTTCTGATTTTCATAAACAATCCCAAGGTTAAGCTAACTAAATAAATTACATCATATGTACATTGACCAATCCAAGCCGAGTAACTTTGAGTTGTTACTTGTAATCGCAAAATAAAACTGAATAGATGATGTTGAAACTAAAATAAATTTTCTTCACTAACCCGAAAAGGTACAAAGCTGAACATCACACGTGGAATAAAACGCATCGATATAAAGAAAAGACTTACCTGTTTGTTCTATATCCAAACTGTCGAATTTGCTGACAACCTCACTAATCACAGCACTGTTTTTACTTTTAAAGTTTATTTTGCCCGACAAAAACCGATTTTGTTATTATTATAGTTACAGTCCATTTTAAGCAAATATTCGATTTAGGAACGCGTTTGGGTTTTACACTTTACAGTTCGTGAATAATTTTAAAATTATAAATATTGCAAAAAGACAGTCGTATTGCTCTAATAATATTTTTCATTGTGCTGGCTACTATTCTAAAAAGTATCAGTACTCTATTAGTTTTTTACTGTACTTTCTAGTAACTAAATATCTAAATTAAAAAGACTAAAATTTACATAATTCACAAGCGTTTAAATTGTTATCACTAATAATCAGTAATTAGTAAGCACAAACAAAAAAACAAGACAGTCCCAGTACCCTATCAATGTTTTACTGAGCTGTCCGGTAACTACCTAATAAAAGAAAACTACCGAGATATAATATTCTGAAAAAGTAAAAATTATTACGAAAGACAGTTTCAGTGCTCTAATAATAATTTTCACTGTGCTATCTAGTTCTTGTACGTTTTTTTCAAAGCAAAACTCACAATTTTATACTACGCTGAAAAGATATCTGCTACTAACTGCTAACCAACTAAAAAACTATTAAAGATCTACATAAACCAATATTCATTTACTTTGTAATTTAAATCTGTAGTATGTGCCATAAGAAATTTAGTACACACATAGCAGATAATATAAACCGCAAGAAATACAATAAAGTAAAACTAGCTGTTGTCACACCCTGTATATATGTTTTAACCTCTGACATCTTTGCCTCAGTCAATGACCTTTCCAGCGCTTGCGTACTAAGTACAATTAAAACAAATTTTAAATAATAATTTTGAAACTTTAACAATCATTTGCATCTTAAATTGTGTTTTAGAGAGACGTTTCTTTAACTCCTAAAATTTAAATTATTGGGAATAATAAATTGCAACTACTGCCTTGTTTAAACGGTGATGCCGGTTCGTTGTTTTGAATTTTCTGAAACAATCATTGCACTCTTATTTACACAGCTAACACAACACTGTATAGTTTTGAAATGTATTTACCCGAAAAGCACAGTTTTATTAATTAGTTTCACACTAAACTTTAAAACAAATTCGATGTGATTTGTACCGTGTATGTAACTAATGAGGGCGCTTGTGTAGCAAAAAGTGAAACGTAACAAGAAGGAAACATATGATTTTTAAGCGGTAAAAATGTTAAATTTAAAAATGTCTCCTTCTCAGATAAAATTAAATAATATCGTTGTTTTTTTTAAGACTCATACTATAACTTCTTTAATTACAATTAATTAAAATGAAGTAACATAAAGAATTTGCAGTATCTAAGTCTCAGCTGGTCGCATGACTTTAGGACTGTAAATTTTAAAAACTACTCTCAGTAGCTAACTTCATTATTATTTTGATTAGAAAACTGACATATGAGTAACATAACCTAACTAATATACTATAATATTTATTAAATGTTAAAAGAAAAATCTCAAATGAGTGTGACTAAAGAATCTGATGATTACCATTAATTACCAAAAATTGAGAATAAAGTGCAGTAATAGAAACTTCCTGATATTTTGAATCAAATCAAATGTGTTTGAAATGCTCCTTGAAGTATAATCTTTGTAATACTATAAGATTAGGAATTAATAAGCATAAATATAACAAAAATCAACTTTGTTGCTTTCCCACGTGTTTTATTCTATTATTTTTGTAAGTAATCTACACTACATATATTTTGAGAATTCATTTGTGTCAGCAGGTGTGTTCTAAGATTATAAAAAAGTTACATGCAAATGTAAACAATTATAGCAATATCAATTACCTTGCATTTCCAGCAATTAATAAGTAAAACATCTTTTTATCTTTTTTTAAGCAATAACTAACCATTCTATAAAATAAACTATGTCTGTTAGTGAACAGTATAATGGCAATGGAATTATGCAGAATTAAAAAGAAACTTCTGTCCAATACCCACAATGGTGAAAAGTCTTCTAAGGTAATGAATGTGTACCTATAGAAATGTCTTATATTTTATATAATTTCTCTGATATTATAAGCATATACATTATACAATAAATATCAATTAGAAATAATAGATCGATATATTTAAGTTACCAGCAGTTTCTAAAAGATTAATACTTAGAGACTTGTCTTAAATACTTGGAAAGCTGATCTGCTTAGCTTTAGATAATAATTATAATTTATCTTTTTTGTACACTCCAAAACATAACTTACTTAATATTGAAAACATGACGGACAAATAAATTATGTCATCAGGGTACAATCACAAGATAGGATTCAGATAAATCCGGTCTACCATTCAAACCCTTCTTGTTTATATAGAGAGAAGTAGTAATAATTAGTGCTTAATAATTACAAACTTAAATTAGGAAAAAGCAAGAAAAACAAATCTGTAATGATGTGACAATTTAAATAATAATAATAATTGTGTTATATATTCATTATTATATTACTTGCATGTGTAGCTTTAAATTGCCATGATAATAATGTGTCACATTAACATTCATTGTTCACCGAACGCTTATTACATGAAACACTTGACAAGTCTTTAAATGCTTCACATAAATTATTGTACAGTGTATACATTTGAAAAGTAAAAGATCTCTCAAACAAAGAGGTTTGGTCATGTGGGGGAGATATCTAGAGATATTATGTACGTTTGTTCTGAAGATAATTTTATTTTTTTTGTTTAAATTATGCAGCATCGACTGCTATGGTCATTAGCTGCACATATAGGTGGCGGGCAGGTAGATCATGTCACAAGTATATACAAAATATCACAAGCTATGTACTACAATAAAAAGTTCTGTAATGAGCGAAACAATTATCGCAAGCAACGATAGATCCATCATAATGGCCAACCGATCGGAACAAACTTCCTGACCTCCTAGATAAGTAACTAAAAGAATATCTGACATATACAGGACAACTGAGTCTAATCTTGATCTAAGTTCTGATATAGTCCTATTATAATAACCTTGAGTACTAGTGTCACTTGGAGAACACCACAACTCCGGCTATGCACCAAAGAAACCAAATGGGAATACTTCCAAGACGTTATCACTGAAACTACCAGATTAAATGTTCCACTAGATACAAACCAGCAAATTAAAGACGCAGTTGATTATCTAACAACACTTATACAAATTGTGTCGTGGGAAGCAACACCACACAAACAAAAAACAGTGTAAGATCACCACAATTTACAACAAAGAACTTGCTCTTGAAAAACGTAGAGGTCGTCGCAGAAGGCAAAATGCAAGAAACCCTATAGATAAGGTTCAGCTAAATCGTTTGAATCGCAACTTACATACAGCCATACCCCAAGCCAGAAATTAAACATTTAAAACCTACATCACTAATCTCTCTTCAGATGATCACTCGTTATTACTCGTACATAAAAGACAATTGTGGGATAAAACCTTCATAAATCTATTTACGAGAGACGTGGATGTTTTGTTTAGTGCATTAACTTCGACCTCGTCGAAGAAGCCATCTGCGTCCGTGTCCCTTTCCAAAACTAGTGGTGGGCGAAAGATGAATTACTGCTGTCTACATTATTACCCGTTCATAAAAGACAATCGAGGGATAAAACCTTCATAAATCTACTACGAGAGAGGTGGGTGTTTTGTTTAGTGCATTAACTTCGACCTTGTTGAATATGGTGCGCTTTACCTAGCATGGTCGCAAATACTAATATGTGTAATAAAAAAGTATTTAATATAGATGTATCTGTCAAAATGAAAATTTAAATTAAAGAGAATTTATTTAGATGCCTTGTGAAGTTCTAGCCCAGATGGCAGTTACTAATAATGTCAAACTTTAGGCGCTAAAAAAATATAGGCGTCCCACGTATCCCCAAACGAAACTTGTACTAATTGAAAGTACATATGTGTGTGAGCAATTTAGTATGTCCCACACGTGGGACAACACCTTGAAAGAAGCGTGGCCCAGATCTGACTTCTTACCGGATAGCGTTCTTTATACGGTTGTTTGGGATGATATGGTGTTTGTCTTATATTAAGTGTTTGGACGTAATTGAATTTCTCTAGATATTTATTCAATCAATTTTTTTCTCTTTCGGAAACAGCCTGTATTTAGCCTTGAATTCCATATGGTAAGGAGATCCTCAAAGAAATGCACTTGGAAAATCTTTAAAGATTTTTCCAAATATAAGTCGACACTTGCTGTTTCACCTATCGTTTATGGACGACACTACTTTGTAAGCATTTTTGCTATTTATTGATACGGGATGTAGATAATCCTCTTCACAAAATGTATCACTGTTTCTTTTGAGTTTATAAAGCCAACCGTACTTATTCTGGTGTTTAGTTGTTGTTATAGATATCTCTTTAAGGCAATGTTGAATGCCTTGTTTTTTTGGCACATTATGAAAATTGTCTTCTAGTTTCCTTTTTCTTTAATTTCTTTTAGCTGTTTAGTTTTCTCATCAATTCAGTTTTATAATGCATGTCTGACAATATTGCACCTCTTGTGGAATCTTTAGATTCTCTTTCTGTTATTTAAATTGTAGGCTCTGGAATTCCAAGCTCTCTGCTTATTGGATCAACTAGAGGTTTTAGGATAATAAGCTGTTTTTCGGTTGCTTCGGCTGTGGGCTCTGGAGTTTTAAGTTCCCTTCCATCCATCTATTCTTCAAACAAATTCGGGTTACTTAAGTGGGAAAATTTCGGTTTTACAAAATTTGCACAGAGGCAGTTCTCTTAAATACTTCACCATAGAGCAATTTGATATAGTTAGCATGTAATCTACACCATTTCTTAGCGTCTTTTAGATAATACAGGCTAAGCGGAGTCATGAATGATACATCTAAGAACTGTATTCAGTGCTTACAGTGAGGAAGAAACAAAGAAGCACCACATTGTTTTCTCGAGCTAGGTCGATTAAATCAATATTTTTTGTATGGGCAGCGTAGCTATCCAATAAAAGTAAAAGTGACTCCTCTTTACTAGCATTAGCAAATTCAATAAACCTACATCTACCCTAAAAGATGGAACTCAGCTGTGTTTCATCCAATAGCTCAGGTTTAGCGATAAACTTCGAGAAAACAAGTTAATCTTATTCACTAAAAACTTTTAACGTTTACGAAAGTTTATGTAGGACTGACATTTGTGTAGTTGAAACTGAGATTACTTCTCAATAGATAACAGCAGTTATACTGCAGAGAAGTTTATACGCCTGTCCTCTTTTATCTTACTCTTCGCTTATTATGTCTGTCATTTTATCTTTTATTAACTACCTGAGTATGACCTTTACAGAAACTGTACAACACAACCTTGACATTGGTTATTCACATGTGTGAGTTCCAGACTGTCTCTTTATTTGTTTCGTAAAAAGGACCATCATCCCAGAAGATTGTATATTTGCTGGAAATTTTGTTCAGTGGCTTTGAGAAGCGAGCAAACAAACTGTACACTAAATTTCCTATGACTATTTTTCAAACTGTGCTCTGCAAAGACAACAGCGTGCTCTGTGAATTTTTTGTCATTATAAACATAAACATGCAAAACTCAACTACTGAATCACTAAAGTGAAGATCCAAAGTTAAGCTTAAATATTTTGCTCTCATTTTGCTTCTAGGTATGAAGAACAGCCATCCAGCAGTCATTACTTTGTTCACAATATCAAAACTTGACAATTCTCATTCTCAAGCCTTATATTGCGTCTGAGTTGAGTAATCTTAAAAGATAGACCAGAGACTTTAACGATAAATCTACTGGGTGATCCACGACTGCTGTTTCTTTAATACCTCTTTGAATGAGTACCAAATCTCTTTAATTGTTATCAATTTTTTAATGTCTCATTGATGTATGAAGGCAAGAATAATACCAAAAAATTAAGGTAATGTGTTTTGCTTTTTGGTATTATACCAACACATATTTTATTATTTTCTATTGAATTTTGCCTATGTTACAAACCTACTACAACTGATTAAATATTTGCGGTAGCAGGCAATATGAAGGAATAATTATTTGGAATTAATTGAAAATGTGCAACTAAAAATAAGAATTTTATTCTTCATTGATCTTTTGATATTTTGCTATAAAATGCTCGCTTGTATGGGTTTTTACAGAATTTTATGCTTCATTTATGATACATGGTATTTTGATTAATTTTTGTACAGCATTTTCTTGAGTGTTTGCAGGCCAAACTAATTGTTAATTTTCGGATAGAAATCTACTAATTAATTGAAATGAATTCGACTACGGTTCTTGCTTAACGTGTCACTACAATGTCCGACCTCTCATACACAAATAGTACAGATATTAAAAGTATTCAGTTTCAAAAAGATTTTTCTTTTAGGAATAAGTACCTACGTATCATCTATGAAGAACCTTGTATATTCCTATATTTGTATTAACTTCTTGCCTCTAATGAATTTCTTTAAAATAATTTTTTTCTGTATTAATCTCGTTTTCTAAACTGAAAACTCCACGCCACTGCTGTTAACAAAAGAATGTTTAACAGGTCTGTTTACAAAGATATGGTAAAACTCACGATAAAAATTTCTATTCTTATTAAAGAGCATTTTAATTCGTCTAATAGTTTAATACATGTGAATTGTACTTTTGCTATACCAAAGCATAAAAGCGAAACAATAAAAACAAAAAAAATATTTAACAACATAGTGCTATTTTGTATAAAAACAAAGTCGAATTAAGTACGCGTAAAGTGTGAATATCATTACATTTAAATAAATAATGGAACAGTTCTCGGGAAAGAAGTTTAAACTTATTTATAGTGACAACGCCGATATTTTTATGAGGGCTGCAGGAATCGATTTGGGAGATATGACAAAAGGACTACCAATACCCACCACGGTAGAAGTGAAAAAATTTCATGATACGTATGTTCTAATTACTGCTTCGCCATACAAAACGATTATGCAAGAATTTCAATCTGGAAACGAATTTACAGTAATAAATGAGACCGAACCGAATGAAGTTAAAGCAACGATAACAGTTACCGAACACACCCTACATGAAGTTTTAAAATTTCCATCTGGAAGAATTGCTGTTGCTGATTATATTTTTACTGAAAACGACATGAGAATTATATTAAATATTGACTTTATTGTTGCTAAATTGATATATAAACGACAGACATGATTTATTTACTGTGAACTTAGGATTTGTAGAGTGATTTAAGTTTTATATAAGATTAAAAGATAAGTAAGTGTATATTCATATTCTTACATTTTAGATTTATGTAAATTTTTATAAATAAATTTTATATTCCAAACGTATATATTTAATTATTTATATATACAGGGTGTACACAGATAGATAGAATGCATCGAATTTCGAATTGATTATAGTGGGACTGCTATTTTTATGACATGCTCCATATTAACCTTCAATTAGAAGTTTCTTGGGTAAGCATATTTTAACTTCATATTTGAAGATGACTAACGTAAGTATTAAATATTCAATCTATTTCAAAGAAAAATTTTATTCTATAGCTGTACAAGGTAGATGTTTCATGACAGCAACCATTGGAAGTCATTTTGTGTCATTGTTCATACAAAAATACCAACCAAAAGCCAGAAAGAGAGAGAAAAAAGTAATGCAAGTTGCAGAAGAAGAGTAGAAAAGCAAAAGAAATAAAATAAATCATACGTGTAGCTAAAAAATCAAAATCAAAAAATTCTATTGTTGAGGTTATTTCAAAAACATATTATGAAAAGAAATAGTTGAACTTCTATATCAGATTTTTAAATATTTTTTGAAGATTTTGAAGATAGATTTTTCCATATCTTCAAACCACTGCATGTGGTGTCTCAAGTATTCATTCTTAAACCTTGATCTCAATGGACATGCAAATTCTAGTGAATCAAATACCACATTTGCCATGGTTCATAAACTCGTTTCTTCAACTTTCTAAATCAATGATCTATTTTTCTATATATCTCATAAGATTCTCGTTTTCTTCTTAGTGTTTGATCCAAACCCTCACCATCTTAAGTCAAATTTTGCTGCTAGCAGGAGTTTTTAGACTTCCTTCTTGAATAATTTAGCTGCTTTTTTGTTGTCAAGGCTACCTTAACAGTTATCAACATACACTGAGAAAAACTAATTTCTTACAAGGTATGGTAAATCAGAATCAGTTAATGCGAAATTTTGTTATGTAAATCAATTGGAATTCTAGTTGGATTACAATGGTAATTTGAGTCATCACGTTTACTGCAGTAAAATTTCTTGGCCCTAGACAGCTACTCCACTTATATTTTATGGAAGCTTCAAGAAAATAATAAGTACGAGAGAAAAGCTCGTGTAATAATAAATACGATATCTCGAAGGTAGTACACATTAGAGAAGATTGCAAAAAATGTCTCTTATCCATGGGGATAAAGAAAGAGATTCACCATAGCTTTAGGGAGCAGTATACAGAGCCGACATCCGTTACAAGCTTTAATCGCCGACATGATAAGCTCTTCCCCAACTAGGCCTTGAATTGAAGAATGTGATCGACACAGCATGATTCTCACAGATTTTAATAATGAATCTAGTGTTGAAAAGCCATTAATGACAATACAGCAGGTAAGTCTTTTTTAGCGATAATAACATGACTTAAACGAATGCTTATGAACAAACTTCCTTTGCAAACAAAGAATGGAGATCCATATTTTTCTCAAAATGAGGAGCAATTGATTATAATAGAAGAATGCAGCTGAAAAGAAGTTGAAAACAGAATTAGAGAACAAACCCCAAGGAATTATTTCAGAAATACAGTTACAAGATATAACAGATAAACTTTCTCCAGTTGGCATTTGTGGTTACAATCGCCAAACGTGTTATTACTGAAGAGAAGGATGAAGCAATCTGAAGAACCTAGTGAAAGACTTTTGTAGAGTCATCACCTAAGAAGACTGATGTCTTTTTACATGAAAAATAACAAAAACAAAATTTGGTGAACAAAATAGAGAGAGACTTTTAGGTATTGCCACAGTTTAGCTCTTCCTTCTTCGTGAAGGTCAAAGTATAAAAAAGAAAAATAATATACAATAAATTCATCTAGTTTGTAATCTCTTTCATCTTGGTTTAAATGATCTAGTTTTGCTCTTCGTTAGTCTCCATTTTATCTTCTTTCTTTTTTACTTCGAGCTTTACGATAGAAGAAAAATAAAACAGTGGCAATACCTAAAGGTATGGTCTTCTTAGCTGAGGACTTCACAAGGGCATACCATTCGGTTTTTGAGATAACTTTAACCTCGTTTGTAGTGGTGACATGTTTAGCGATTGCAATTGTAAATTGGTCTGGAGAAAGTTCATCTCTTACATTTATTCTCAACTATCCGTAATAATAATCGCTTCAAGTGCCCACATATGTTTAATCTGCTCATCGATCATGTACATTGAGATCATTGTCATTGACTAATTTGTATTTTTCTTTGCTTGCAAAGGAAGGGGAGGGTTAATCACATCAGCTATTTTTTTGGGTACCGGAGACATCAAAGTTACAGCCATATAACCCTTAGACATTGGCCAAATAAAACTTGTAACTCTAAATACTGCTTGTAAAAGCTATGGTAAATCTCTTCTTGTTTGCTCACATGAATCTGCTCTAATACGTACGACCTTGAAGATCCCGTATCTATCATTGCACAAGCTTTTCTCTTGAACCCATTATTTCCTTCCAGTATATCACAACTAATGTTTGTAATAGGAGTTTTGTACCTGATTAGCCATGGAGGTCGATGAACTCAGGTTGGTTACTAGTCTGAGACTTTTTGATAGTTCATCCATTCTCTGCTTTGTAGTTTATCTTATTCTATTTCTATAAATTTATCTTATGAGATTTATTACAAAGTTTTTACATCTTTTGCAACCTTTCCCAAATGGTGCTTATCTACACAAATACACTCTATAATTGGATACGATATTTGAGCACATTTACTAGATGTCAGTCCAAGCTTAAATTAAATTTCTAATGTAACAAATGTGTTAAGAATGCTGTTTTGACAAGACCTTAGATAAATTTTTGTTTGATTACCATACAATTCCTAGTACTACAAATCAAACTTTTAATTTTTTATCAGACAATTAACAGTTAGGCTTGATTTGTTACAACTCAATAATTTCTGATAAACAAACTCTTCATATTCAAAACTAGGATATACCCAAACCAGCCTACTATTACTATTGGTGAAGAAGCTGGATTTAGAAATCATAGTACTGGTTCACGGCGAAAGGGAGAGTGCTCTGGTAACCTGTCAAACTGCTAGTCCTCAAAAGGGAGAAGTTTTACTTACTATGTTACATAGATTCAAGCAATTTATCTGATAAAGAATTAATTAAACCACCATTGAGTGTTACCTCTCTCTCCTCATCGCTTGGTTTTTAAAGTAGAAATGCTGATTAGAAAAACAGAAAAATGTGAAGTTTTTGTTACTTATTGAAATTTCAGTTCTTATAGTAGTTAGACTAAATTTTACTTACAATTAGATCATTATAAATGTAACTTACGAAGTTTATTTTTTATCTTAAATAGAAATTAAATTTTGATAGTTTAGAACATTACAAAAAGTCAAGAGAGCGTTTGATTGTAAATAAAGTTATAAAAAGAAATAGAAGAATAATATAAGATGCAAGGCGCAATTGGTTAAAAAAAAGCTTCTTACAATAAAACTTTTAAGTCGAGAAGTTGTAATGAAACTTTTTGGCAATTTAAAGGTATCAAAGTTGAGCAGGACAAAGATGGAATTTTTTAAAACTACATAACAACTATTATCTCTAGCAGTTTATTTTTCCTTTGAAATGACAGAATTACCAAAAGAAACTCGCTACTTTATTGTGTATTTACCTTGAAAAAGGAATTTCACAGTTGTACAATGCCGTCTCGCTAATCCAAACCTGCGCTAATCTGGAGTAATCCAAACAGCCAGCGGTCGATTTCTGTCTTGATAATCCAAACAAAATTGCGCTAATTCGAACAATTACCTTGATTTACATATTATACATTCCGCAGCCTGCTAAGTATACATATTTTGTCGAATTTATGTTTGTTTTTTTATTTTTTGTTTTAAATAACCTTTATGTATTGCACTACATTAAAGACAATCAAGCAAAGATGTCCTTTAATAATTCGGATTATCGAGGCTGTACTGTATTTAGTTTTCTCTATTGGAAGATGTTTTTATTATAATATAACATATGTAAGTCAGTTTTATTTACTTATTTTGAGAGGTTTGTTGCCGTGTAGAGATAATGCATTCATTCTACAAGAAAATACACCGGTATTAATGAACATGCAGTATACATGTAGTTACTAGAGTTTGCAGCGGGCGTGGTTGTTGCAATGGGAAAGTTCCCTAATTATACCTGAACGCGAAGTCCGATGCATTGTTAGCTGCACCGCACTTAACCAAACACGCCACCGCCGCGCTGTCTGCATCTCCTTTATTAGATTACACAAATTACATTAAATTTGATATAAATGAATCCATGAGTTAATGGTTCAATAAAAACAATTTATATTCCCCATATTAATTAAATAATTCCTGTTCAATATTCTATTTGGGGGAGAATTAAATATTTTAAAATGTTTTTGAAGTTGCATTTTTGTCAATCTGGTAATTAATTTATTTTATCTAATAATAGTGAGTTTTATATGCATAGAAAACTATTTTCAAATTAGTTTCACCCGCAATAGCAATTAGCATAAATATTTTTAATGCCGGGCTCTTTTACAGGCGAACATTAAATTAAACCAAATTCGTCACTCTTAACACAATGTACCGATGACATCGCACTCTTGCCTCTCGGATCTTTTAGAGAAAACTCACGGGATTAGTTATTTGACTTGGAAAGTGAAGGATCGAATCTAATTCAAATAAAGCTTCCGTATCCCACATCAGAAAGGAAATAGAGATAACGCATTTAAGGCCCTTAAGTTTGTCACAAAGAACGAAACGTTGTCTTCACATTGTCCAACTTCAGTTGCGGAAATATCACTCGGTCACGTTAATTTATGCCTCTTTTATAAGGCTCTTATTAGCCTACATGAGCAGGTCCCAAACTTGGGTTTAGACCGTATTTCAAATCTATAATAGGCTTTCAAGTTGATCGGCCCTGTCGGGTTTTTCGGGCCGCTCAAGAATGTTACAAGGCTTTTTCGAACAGCGTCAGATTTTCAATGTAACCTTTATTCAAGGCTCTAGACAAATCAGAAGATAGTATGTCAATAGATAATTTGGTTGAATTCTATCTACCACTCTTCAAATTCTGACAATGACATCTCTGAAACCTTTTCAGTTTACTAAACTCCATTATGCTACAATTTGAATTTGTTTTCTGTTTTCTCTTCTCCTTGGTGAGCAGTAAAGTAAGAAGTTCTAGAAAGTAAAACTGATGGAAAAGAAAAAATCCAAACTGTTTTATAGTTGTTTTTTCTTCCTTTCTGTTTATTTATCTTAGAAAAACTGTAGCCAAGGAAAAAAGATGACAGAAATCAAACAATGTTCAGATAGAAAGAGAATATGGAAAGGAACAGAAAGATAGGAGAGGAAATAATGGGAAACAAGATAAAAAAAAAAGGATATATACTGGAAAAAGTTAAGAAACCAAATAGAGAGCGGGAAGGCCAAAACACGTAGATGACAGAAGAAAAAGCTATGAATATTTTAACAAATTTTGCACTAAATATGGACGCTCTGAACTGTCTTTTATGGGAGGTCATCTGGTTGTGTTTCATTTTTCATCGCTACATTAAAGAGTTTTGAAGTTTTTTGGTAACATTTTTTCTTCTTCTTAGTTTAGAACAGTATCTTCTAATTCTTTATTGATGTAGCTCTTTCTTTACTCTTGTGATGCGGAAGTCTAACTCTCGTGCCACCTTTTTGATGATCGTCCTGGAGGTCTATTGCTGTAAGTTGGTTTTTGAGTGATTATTTTAGCAATCCTGTCCTGTGGTCCTTCCAGTTTTCTGTCTTTCTGCGTATAATTTATGAGGAATTTTAGAGTTCTTATTTCAATTATTCTTAGAAGGCTTTTAGTTTTTGCTATTTCAGTTCTACTTTCTATGGCCTATGTCATTATGGTCTTGTAGATTCTGACTTTGATTGTATTTGTTTCTTCATATTATGTCGCGTAAGAAGAGTTTGTACTTCTTCTTTTATATGTCTGTTGCTAGTGATATTGACCTTCAGATATGACTTGTTCCACACTTTCGTTATAGACTGCTAGCTTTTGGGTTCTTTAGCCATTGTGAGGGATTGCATCTTATTGATAGATATGGTCATATTAAATTTTTCTGCTGTTTTTTCGAACCTGTATAAGAGTCTTTGCAGATTATGTCACCCGCATAGCATATTATTTTGATTTCCTTGTTACCCATTTTATAACCTCTGCCGGCTGTCTTAACTTCCTTATAAATGTGCTGTTGTTGGTATTTAGCTCTCTAATAAACGCTTTGGTGCTGGGATCTAGCTTTCTTTTGTTTAGTATCGTAATGACATCTTTAAGTGTCAAAAGCTTCTATGAGGTCTAGAAGCACGTGAACACCGGTCTGTTATATTCAATCGATTAAGTGGACCTGTTTTGTATAAACTCCTGCTACTTTTTGCTAATCCCTGTTTGCGCCACTTTTTCTGATATCATTTTAGTTAATAGTTTCGCGACGACACTCAGAAGACATTCCTTGATAATAATTTTTCGGTTCGGCCTTTTTTTTTTGCGAATCGGTATAGTCACACTTTTCTTCTATTGCACTGGTATCTTCTTTGTTTCGAGTATTTTATTGTAAACAGCGCATAGTTTCTCTGATAACTTATCACCTCCGTACTTCAGCATTTCATTTGTGACACTATCCGAACCGTGAGCTTTTCTATTTTTTAGTTTTGCATTCTTGATCTTCATGCTTTCCTTAGTGAACGTCAATCTTTTTGAGGTTGTTTCTTTTATTTTGTGTTCTTCATTTGCTTCGTTCATCCCTGTTGTGTCATTGTCTCGTAGGGATTGTGGAAAAAGCTTTCTCATTCTTCAATTGTTATTTTGGCTGAGTGGACTAATTCTTTGATAGGCTTTTTCCGGTTTCTGAGCATATTCCACACTTTCTTCTGGGCTGCATACAGGTCATACTCCATATCCGATGAGAACCTTTCCTAAAAGCTGCATTTAATTCGTTGGATTTTCGAGTTCGCTCCTGTTTTTGTTTTGTATGTATGCTTTTCTCTCCTCTTCTGCGAGGATTTTGATCTCTGGTGTAAACCAAGGCTTGATGTTTCTCTTGGCATTTCTGTTGATTCTGCGCTTGCCCAGTGCTTCTTCATCGTGAATTCTTGCCCGTGCTATTTTCTTTGATTTTTTGTGTCACCGTTTGTTTGTAAAGGTACTTTGTTGTGTCGTAGGAGAGTGACTCGATATTAAGTTTTTTGATTATTTCAGTTTCAGTTCTTTTGTGCGTTTGGTTTGTTTTTATTTTGGCAAGTATCAGATTATGGTTGATTCCGGTGTTTGCAGAACTTAAAGCTTTTACGTCTACGAGGGTCGTTTCAAAAGTTCGTGCAAAAATAAAAACTACTTAATTGTTTGGGGTAAACCTTTTTATTTTTCAACATAGTCTCTTTTTAGGCTTATACACTTCGTCCAACGCTGCTCTAGTTTGTTGATCCCTTCTGAATAATAGGATTTGTCCAAGTCTGAAAAATAGCCATTCGTTTCTGCAATCACCTCCTCGTTTAAATAAAATCTTTTTCCCACCAGATATTTCTTCAAATTGGGGAACAAATAGTAGTCCGAGGGAGCCAAGTCTGGAGAATAGGGGGGGGGATGTGAAACGAGTTGGAACCCTATTTCCATTAATTTTGCGACCACAACTGCTGAGGCGTGAGCTGGTGCGTTGTCATGATGGAAAAGGACTTTTTTGTGGGCCAACCGTGGGCGTTTTTCTTGCAGCTCGATTTTTAAACGGTCCAATAACGATGAATAATATGCATCTGTAATAGTTTTACTCTTTTCCAGATAGTCGATGATGATTATTCCTTGCCAACAGGGCGTCCAGAACGTTCAGCGTCACTTGTGCCCATATGGCCACTCCGAAAATTTTGAAACCACTTATAAACTGTTCTAATCGAAGGTGCAGAGTCACCATAATGTTTATCAAGCTTCTCTTTAGTCTCCTGAGGCCTTTTGCCTTTCATAAAGTAATGTTTAATCAACACACAAAATTCTTTTTCCTCCATTTTTTGAAAATCACTCGACTTCCTCGATTCAAACAAATGCCAAACACAAAGAAATAGACCGATCTGGCTGAAACTTGGTGTGTGTTCTTCCAAGAGATGCTACTAACTAAACATAACCTCGATATGCGCCAGTAGTGCCATCTCTCTGACTTTGCACGGACTTTTCAAACGACCCTCGTAGTATTCTCGTGGGATGAATGTTTTGGTTTGTTAGGATGAAGTCAAAAGTTGACTTGTGTCTCCTGGTATTTTCGAACGTATATTTATGCTGAGGTTGGTGTGGATAGAATGTGTTGTTTATTCGTAGTTTATTTTGTCCACAAACGTGTATCATTTGCTCTCCATTATTGTTTGGAACTTCTTCATTGAAGCTGTTTTTAATTTCGGGGGAGAACGTCGTTGCCCATGCTTGCCATGTTATATTCCAGGTCGCAATTCTGATTTCTAGATTCGTTTTTTCCTTGATCTCGCTGTGTTGTTATAATTTTGATTTGTCCTATCCGAGGCTAATTTGGTGATTCTAGGAGCATCTTAATGTTTTACCTCAGGTAGGTTGCTAACCTCACCTTATCTGAGCTTGGGATCGGCAGTGGCAGTTACAGGGCTACTCAATCTACCCTGCACTTACCAGAGGCGGAGCTTTTGTAACGTATTCTAAGTAATATGTTTTACAACAGAACAAAAGTTGGAGTTTATTAAAAATTTTAACTACAACTCATTAGTAATTGATTCATTTTGATTTTTGGCAATGTTGTTTGGGTAATTGTGGACTAACAACAACTGCAAAAAACTTTTTGATTTTGAGGTTAATGTTAGTTTACACTTACAAATATCATAAATGTGAAGAAAGGAATAGCTAGCACACGTAGCAGTAGAGAGACTTTTAAGTAGGTTTTTCGGCTTGCTTAACATTTAAAAAATAAATTGTCCAAACGGTTGATTATAAAATCAAATATCAAATTAAAATGATGACTTTGAGATTTGAATAAATATTCTAGTAAAATCTTCTCTTAACATCTGAGTTATAGTTAGTTTTTCTTTGTCTTTTCTCTCCACTGCCATTTCATTTTCTATTGCGTTTATCATCGTAAACTATGAAATCTCTTGAAAGAATCATTTATTATAAATAAACTATGAGCTTAGCTGATAAGACGTTTTACAGGCAAATCATTAACTTATTGCTTTCATAAAAAAAACAAATAAAGCTTTTAACTCGAATTAAGTTCTGATCCTTTTTCTTTGATCAATGCATGTCAATGTATCATTTTTCTATGTTGCCCTCCCTCAGTAAAAAAGCATCAACCGTTACTGATACAAAATAATTATAGTTTGATCAAACAACTTGAAGACTATCTACTAAATGAAATTTCAATTGTAAAATTCTTTAATAATAGTGTGCATGTAAAACACACTTCTGGAAATAGTCCTGAAATGAGCATAAATCTTTCATTTTGCACAATTTGTAAATAGAAACTCTACACTTGAGCGCTTTGAAAAATGTGGTGTCAAAAAGTATAAATCTATAATGCTTATCATAAACTAAACACGTTTGTTTTCATACACGTACAATTTTTCATACCACAAGTCAAAAGTGTAACAGTTATATTTTGCATTGAATAATTGCAGAATAATGTTTCGATATTTAGGAAAAAAGTATATCCTTCAAAGGTGCGAAAATGTAGACGCGGTTGTGGAAGATGTGGGATTTGATATAGCACCCGAAGGGAACGGACAACCTCCCGCTACCGTACCAGTTACACTAGAACTAAGAAGTCTTGATAACAAACAATACGCTCTGATTTCGACTTCGCCACTAAAAACGGTTGTTATGGATTTTAAACCTGGAGATTTATACACAGAAATAACTCCAAATGGAATATTAATCACCACAAAAGTGCAGATTGCAGGTAATGTATTACATAACAGGATAAGATTTTCAAATGGGAAAGAGCTCGATATATATTACCTTTTTTCTGACAATGCAGTAAAAGTGTTCATTGAAAGTAATGCATTCGTTGCTAGAAAATACTATAAAAGTCTGACATAATTTAATTCACAGTTCAGTGCAAAGAAGACATTACAAATGTATTTTTACTTGTTTCTTATCGAAATGTAAAAAGTCATGAATAAACGTTATTTTCAATTTTATTTATTAGTTTTTTATGTACAGAGAGTCCTAGGTTCTATTTGTATCATTGATATCAAGCAAAATTGGTGCAAAATTACAAAATCTAACAAAACTGAAACTTAATTTTTTCTTAGAAATTAAGTTAAAAGGTATTTGTACATTTTATGTATAAAAAAAGATGTTTTAATAACTTAAAAAGAAATGTTTTTAGTTGCTAATTTATAATTTCAATGTAATTTTAAACAAGATAAATACAAAGGTTCAAAACATTCCCTGTTTAGTTATTTGATATACAATTGATATCAAAACTAATGATGAATCACTCTCATATCAAGACACTACAACTAGAACTACCTGTTCACTTAGGTATACCAATATTGAAACCAGATGTCTATTATCAAACACTAGGTTTGATAAAACAAATATTCTTATAAGTCTTTTAATTAAGGTCTCTGCTGTTCAGTGTATAGTTAATCTCTTTGATTTACTGATGTGTGTATTAGTGACTTAAATTCAGCAGTTAGTGTGCCAACTTAATAATTTTGTCTTTGTACCATGCTAACATAATTTTGCTCATACATACCCAAAAGTGACTGTAATTTTATACAACACGAACTGTCAGATTAGTGATATCATTAATATAAGAGAAAGTAAGTCATGGAAGAATTTATGGGGAAAAAGTACGTGCTCATTCCAAATGATGATATTCATCTATTGATAAATAAAATTGGAGAAGTGAAACCAAAGATACCACTTACAATAGAATTATGGAAAGTTGGTCTCATATATGTTTTAATTTGCACTTTTCCGAAAAGAACAGCATTTATATCATTTGAACCAGGAGTAGAATTCCAAATAAAAAATCTCCCGAATTTAAAAATCAAAACAACAATACTCATTTTTCCTAATATGCTTCATGAAACTATAAGGTTTTCAAATGGAAAGGATATTACTGCGGATTATATTTTTTCTGATACTGAAGTGAAGATTATTGTAGCAGTTGATGATGCTGTGATGAGAATAGTGTACAAACGTATAGTGTGATAACTGTACTGTATACATACTCATGTAAATAATTTAAGAATTTAAATTTGTATATATGTATACGTATCGTCCATCTTTTAAATGTAAGTTTTTAAAAATATAAGTTTTATTAGCTACTGTTTATTTTTGCTTCTCACTTTATCTTGCTAAATTTGATAGTTCGATCTTGAAAACGGACATGTACATCTCGCAATCAAACTGTTTTTTAACCAATTTTGTATCGTTTTTTTCCAAGATATAAATACTACATCTTGATGATCCACTCTGTATATTTACAATTATTATTATTGTTAACTAGATTTTTGGAATAAGTTGAGTATATCGAGTCATATTTTTACTTCAAGCTTTTTTCGTGGTATCAATTTTCTTGTTGTGATGATACACAACAGTGTTTCTCAGACTGTGCTCTGTAAAGATAAGGGAGCTTTTCCGCAAACCTTTTACGTCAGATAATTTCTGAGATATAAAATGTTCAGGTTATATTACAGATTTTTTATTTTTAAAAAAATCTCGAAAGAAACAGACATTATTGAACTATTGAGATATTTTGACACTTACTTTGCTCAAGGATTTCTAATGTGTCAAACTTAAATATAAAGTTTTGAAACTACATCATTTGATATGGCACACCGGAACATAACTTTATCCCAATAGTCAGACGTTTGCTTTGAATCTAACATTTCCAAGGATTTTTCTAATGCTCTCAGTGTAGAAATCGTCACTGTCTTGTATTTGGAAATTGAAGAAAATAAAATATTTGTCATGTGACCTGCAATATCTGGGAATACGTTCTAATTATGTGGGATTACACAAAAACTTCTTCTTTACATTCTCTGATTGCACATTCTTAAAGAGTAAGTACTATCCTTTAATAATCTATTCAAGTACAGTTATCATTTTTCCATTCTTTAAAAATTTATTTTGAAGTTCTACAAGTGTTTGGTTTTTGCAAAAGATAAACCCTTGAAATCCTGGAATTGGAATCACAATTGCAAAGACAACTTCTTTATTAGATTGAGTGAGTAATTGACAAGCACTCTTTTAACATTGGCAAATTTCAGAACTACAGTGTCATGATTGTCTAAATAATTTTCCTGACTTAAATTTTTTTATTTCTATCAATGATCCCAATAGTAATATACAAGACTAACATTACAGCTTGAATTATATTGATATATTTTTCTACAGAAGTCTATCATTGCTTTATATTGAATACACTTAGCTTAAATAAAATTGAGTTTTCTCCAGAAAAAGAAATCTAATTTTATGAAATTGAGAAAGACAGGTAGTTACACTTACAGTATTACTTTTCTATTTGAGTTCTATAATATTCAAAATAAACTTTTTCTTTTTTCAGATTTTCTTAACACTCTCAGGTTTAAAAATACAGGGTGTCACATGTTGCTGGAGATTGTAGGATGTAGTCAAGTATTTATTAGGTGATTAAAAGACAATATGCTTTAAAAAATTTCGTCCCAAATTAAAGCAAATGTATACTGATTTTATTATTATTTTATTAGTCTTCAGAGAATACCTTGTAAATCATCTGCAGAAATTTCAATTTTTCAATGCAAGCATATATGTAGCTTGCTTAAGAAGAGAAAATAAATTTGAAGAATTTTTATAATTTGAGCATTGGCTCCTAGGTTATACGACCATGTGGCTTCAATTCCAAAGCTGAAAGATTTCTTCCTGACTCTATATGCGCCTATTTACACTATGTGGTATATTAGTGGCAGGTCTTGTCAATGCTAGGTTAACCCTTTGAGGATCAAATTATTTTTGAATTGAATTCTCAGTAAGCAAAGACATATTTGTTTCTTAAGCGACATAATGTAATACACATCTTCTTGAGGTACCATGGATTGGCGTATGTTCCCCATTATTAATGCCTTTTGAAATTACTTAGATTGTGCTTGGGGCCTCTTTTTGGCGTATTATTTCTTGTGCCAAGTAGACCATCCACAATAGATAAGCGGAATTCTTTTAGGGTTAGTGTTGGACCTCTGCATCTGTTCTTGAAGATGATATAAGCGTTTGTAACCGTAACATCTACGAAATGGAAGAAGATCCTATGCCACCACTTTTTACTTTTTCTATTTATTTCATACAGGCTTTTTAGCATATCAGCTTTGTCCACCCCGCCCATAAATTTATTGTAATCTTTGACAATCGATAAATAGGGCACTACTTGTAAGGATCCATCTTTTTGCCTCCTATTTAAATTAGAGAGTTCATCTGGATTATGGTAATTTGACAAGAAGCTGATACATCTTTGGTCTTTCCATTTAGTATATAAAATTCCACTAGTTGCTTGTCTCCAGTCAGTTTTCCCCCGTCTAAGTAATTTATCTTCAGAGATATCAGAAGGTAAAAATTTACGGTTTGTGCGAACTGTTCCACAACCATAAATTTTGTTCTCTTGTAGTTATGCCATGAGAGACACTGAACTAAAATAATTGTCGAAGAAAACTATGTGGTATTTACCAATAAGAGATATTGTCAAGTCTCTAACGACTTGCTCCCCTAACCCAGTTTCAGTCTTTAGGTTTTCGACTTTTGTACTTCTGAAATTCGTTTACGTAGCCATTGATATCTGCTCTCACCCAAACCTTATAACCCCTCTTTATAGGTTTGGGGGGCATATATTGCTTCAGTCTAGACCTTCCTTTGAAGCGAATCATGTTCTCGTCAATAGATTGGTACTCCCCAGATTTATAGCAATTTTGGAAAGACTCCAACAAAGAATTCAAGCAAGGACGTAATTTGTACAATTTGTCATAATTGGGCGACAAAGCGTTATCGTTTATGTGAATGTTTCCTAATAACCAGCTAAATCTGTTTCTGGACATTTTACTAGAAACGTAATTGTCACGTATCAATTCTTGTAGCTTGGCAATGGTTTTATACCCATCAAAATGTTTATTTCTAAAAAACACCAACATTTCGTCTTTAGGTGTGGGTGTAAATGGTCTGCCTTGCTGATTAGCTTACAGGTTGGTTTGAAAAACGATGTTAGCAAGTATATCTTCCGTAAATAAAGTGAGAAATACTTCGTAAGGATATTTCACATTGTCTGGAATCGAGGGTCCGTGTGGTTCCTCAAATAGCATGAGCACAACCGGAGAAGCAACCTTTTTCCAAACTATCGACTTCTTTTTCTGCAACTGCGTCAATGGTATATTATCTTCTGAGTCGTAATCGGAGCTTTCTAAGTCTGGAGTAGGAGATTTTAGTAATACTGTGGAAACAGGGTCTTCGTCATCTGAAGAGTGCCTTTCAGAGCTGCATGCAGTAGTTCCCGAGTTTCCCAAGTTTGGGGGTTTTACAATAATTTGAGATAAAATTCGCATTTTCTTCGAGCTAATGGATGGCTTAAAAACACTTTCAACATCGGAGTCGCTGTCTGTGTAGATTTATATTTTATTCGAACTAGTTGATGGCACAAAAACATTATCCTGATCGAAGTCGCTGTCAGTATCGATGGATTCAGGATCAGAAGGTATTTCTGCCAAAAGGTCATCTACTTGATCAATAGTCAACGATTCTAACTCCCGATACGACCATACTTTACGTTTCGCCCCTGAAATTTTAAAAATGAATAACTTCGCTTGTCCCACTGGTCGCTACAATTTTTTTGAATAAAATAATCCCATAGTCTACCCCGAGTTGAATAAATACATAGCAGGCGAAAAGAACATTTAACATAAAAATAACAACTTACAGCTCATTATTATAATATTTTAGAGAGTTTTTACACAATTCATCTGGCACACAAATATAACCTCTAAATTTCAGGGCTTGTTTATGCACAACAAAATTTAGGCGGCACACGCTACGTATATGCAACCAATTCTACTTGTATTTACTTTTAGGGATGATCGGTGGCAGCACACATGCGGCTACAATGTGAAACCTCTGGGCCAGGTTCTCAGAAACTGACAATTTGATGTGTGGTACCACCATGTAATCAATGGGACTGAAAGGGTTAAGTAATTGAGATCATATACGATCAAAGAGCAATCTTGCTGATTTGTTATGGCCTGGAAATATTCTTGAGCATAAATTAGTTGGTAAAAGTCACTACCCAAAGTCAAATTTTATTTTAGAAAAATTTTTATCAATCTATATCAAATGACATAGAAACTTTTAACTCTTGGTCACTCTTTAATTGAAAGATCACTTAATTCATTACCAGAAGCAAAGATAAAAAATATCAGTGATAATAAATTTCCAAAATACCAACTTATACAAAGCTGCATCAACAATTTTAAACTCTGCAATATAAACTTGAAAGAGTAGCTTGCGCTGAAGCAGATTGCAGGTAAGTGCAGAGTTGTCAAACTATATAAAAACAAATATCAGTTTTCTGCCAAATAGCAAATGCCTTGGAAGATCAAACTAACTTGTATTTGGTTTTCAGACATGCAGTGGCGCAAAACTTTTTCAAAAAATCGAAGATAATTTTTTTTTCCTTATTTGAAGCAAACTTCTTTGCAATCATGGTGTGGGAAAAAAATATTGCACCAGGAATTATGTAATAGTTTGATTTTACGGAAAACAATCCAAAAGTTCTTTTGCTAATTCAAAATACCCTGTATAGTAAATCAACCAATTTAAAAAGTAAATAAATTCAAATAACAAAAGTTTAATCTTAAATTGTAAAAAATAAAGTAATGTGTCTATTTTCTTCGAAAATATGAAGTGATGCCAGCGGACGGACATTCATTTTTAAGTTCTTGATAAAACGTGAAAGTTCAAATGTGCTCGTGGTTATCACAAGTGGTTTTCTAAATTTGTGTCTGTCTACTTCGAGTTTGTAAAATTAACATTTTTAACCACAAAATATTTTTAATATAAAATTATAAAGAAATAACAAATTAGTAGCTGATAATGGAACCATTTCTAGGGAAACAGTACAAACTTGTTCGATGCTCAAATATTACTGCTTTTCATGAAGCCTCTGGATTTAACGTATTAGCAAGCGAAGCAATGTTACCGGTACAAACTACAATAGAATTAAGATTACTTGATGATATGTATGTTCTCATTTCCACTTCACCGTTTAAGACACTCGTACAAGAATTTCAATCAGGAGTTTCATTTACAACGGAGTATAAACCAGAAGATGTTGTAACAACAATAACAGTGAATGGTAACAAGCTGAGAAGTGTTATAAAGTTCAGAAACGGAAAAATTATTATTGTTGATTACATATTTTCTGAGTTAGAACTAGAAATCATATTAACAGTTGACACAGTAACTGCTACCAGATTATATAAAGCAATAAAGAACTAAAGTGTTTTTATGTTTATTTTAGACTACTTCAAATACAATAGTGAAAGGTAATGTAAATTATAAATTAAGTTTTGTAAATAAATGTTTTAACTATTAAACAATTTTTATTATGTTGTACATCGTAGCAAAATTGATATACCGTGCATTTCATATAAGACAGAACATCTTTGTAAAATATAAAGAAATATTACGTTTCCTCTTCTGTGGGACACACGGTATATGGTTCAGGTGTTTTCGTCTTTAAATGATTTTTGTCTATTTTCTAATCCTAATATTCATGTTATTTTAAAAGTAATACATATTAGAATAATGTATACAGGGTATTTAAGAAAAATCCAAATGCACTTTTTGTCTTTAGATTTCAAGAAAAAATTAAAATAAAACGTACTTGCACCACCCAACATCTCTACCCATGATGGCGGTATCCATCGCAAAATTGGTACAATAGCAGCTAGCAAATTATTGTTTCCATGATATTACACAAACAAAAGATTTTAAATAAAACTTTGACACCCTGTAGTTCTGAAACGATGTACTTTAGGACCTAGGTTATATGAAAAACTATACCTCTAGTTCAGAAATCTGCCATTTCAATACTTCGCTAGAGGTCATGGTCAAGATCACCAAACTTCATATTCATTGGCTACTACCAGACCTGTAATATACCACTGCTGGTTTATTTATTTGTGATTAATTGAAAGTGACGTATTAAGGGATTTGTACCGATCTAGCTGTACCCTGCTCATTGTATCTCATATAAGAAGAAATTGTTTTGGTACTACTTTATTTATATCCTAATTTCCTTTATTGTTTCTTAATTTATCGTTTCTCATTCTCTGTTTATTAGTTTCTCAGGAATTATTTTTATTTAAAATTGTAAGTCCAACGAATAAATATTTCACACCAAAATATTTACGTTTATAATTTCGAAATTAAAAAGTGTTAATAACTTGCTTGAATTTTATTATTAAACACGATGTGCATTTATCAATTGTTTCCATAGCCTACTACTTGAACAGTTCAAAAATGAAAAGTAAAAAAGGTCATAATTTATTTATTTATAAAAATAACTATGTTAAGTGGTATATCGTTAGAATGGTTGAAAAAGGGCCTTTCTTATAAAGTCATGGCCGACTATGGTTTCTATTAGAAAACACATAAACTTGTGTCATAACTCAAACATTACAGCTTAAATAAAAAATTCGGTTAGACTGTATTATTAAGCACATAATTACCTGCAACTTTCTCCTTTACACATTTTTTCTAAAGTCGATAATAACAGAGCCATAGGCACCGAACAAAATAACAAAAAAATTGTTTTTGCAAGATATCTAGTTAGCCCTGCATTTTTTCCAAAAAAAAAAAAAAGCTCATTAAACTGAGCTCGTAAAACTGCAATTCTTTCCCCATTTAATCGTCTCTCTATCTCCGCTAGTTTCCGAGATCCCCATACGAAACATCTAAAAAAACTCACCCTGTATAGTCAAAGGTATTCTGAGAAGATAGGTCATAGACTACTTTTACTTTTTCATCTAATATGACAGTTTTCATTATCATATGTATAAGGATTTTCTTATTTCGAATTCTGTTTTACTTCCAGTCAATGTCAAGTATTTTTTCAGTCTCAAATTTTAGCTCGCTTTGAAGAAAGCTTTATTGTTGACGGTTTTTAGCGTAATCAAAGTTATGTGACAATTATTCATTTTGGATTTTGCCTATTCTGATGCCTTCCATTTTAAATTTTAATAACTCTTTTAGAAATTGCAACATTGCAGTTTAGACTTCAGAATTACATAACCTTAGATTCTAAAGTCAGCATCACGCAATTATGACTAGTTTTATACTATCAAAGTTGACCAACTGGTGTAGTGAATCTTTAAATTGAGGAATGAACCCTTAGCAGATCTCCAATTTTTATATAGCTATTCCGATTTTCTTTTGATGGAAGTACTATCGACCTTCTCACGGTGTCTTCGTTATGTATCCCTTTTTGCCTTTCCAATAGCCTTGTTCTACGCAACAACACAACAACGGTTTTCCATAATTTCTACGATCCTGCTGATTTTGCCCTACTGAACAGTTTGCGTACTGCTTTTTTCCTTCAGAGTGATCCTCGTTCCACCAAACTGTGTTGGTTACGTGCCTTTCTATTCGAATACAGTCTTTATGGTAGGTCGTAATGATGGCTTCCTCTATTTAGTCTGCAGAAGCTTTAAGACCATGTTGTTAATCTTCTAGAAATCTTGATTAAAAACTGTTTTGGAAGACTTCTTTCTGAAGTTTTGTTATATCAAAACGGGATATGTAATCAGAACATTTTTTTTCATTAGACACTCTCTAGCTGTTGATGAAGATATCAACGTAGATACAGCTGTTGTGATGTCGATAACTTACTGTCTATTTTACGTAAAAAAGGTAGGACTTGTTTCTGGCGTTTATTACGTCTGTATTACTTGTTTCTTTTTTTTCTTTCATTTATTTTTGCGCTTTCCAAGTATCATGATATGCTATAGCATCATATCCAACGACAAGAAGCATTCTATTCGTCCTGCATCTTGTGACCAGCCTTTGCATGTCTCTTGGTGTTGGATTTTGTATATCTACATACAGAAAGTAGGTTGATCCAATCGCTAAATTCCTCATCCCTTCTTTGCAGCAGCTGCCAAATCCTTAGGATCGCTAGATTTTAATGCTTTTGCTTAAAACCCTGGGAGTTCCATGAGCGTCACCGCCTACTTCACCAAGACCAAGGTTCTTGAATCATCACTTTACGGAGCACCGAGGTCGCTACTTTGATGAATGAAGGGTTTTTCTGGACTACCTTTATTATCAGGTTTTTATTTTTAACTTCTAACGCCTTGAAGTTAGGGGGGTTTTTCAACTTCAGTTTAGATCTATTAAGTTTTGTTTAAACGCGCTGTTTAAACTTTCTTTCAGTCGGAAGCGCTTTCCGACTGAAAGATACAATCTAAGATCATCCGTAACTAGTCTTGAGAACCACAGGACTGGAGTGCAATGCTTAGAATTATGCCACATTTCGATCAGCGTTTATAGCCGTTGAGCAAATGTTGAGGTATAACATAGACCTCTACGCTTTCACTGCATGAAAATCCAAGTCAACTCAAAAGTTTGCTACAACCGTTTCTATTAAGCGTTAGTACTATTAGTACAAGACAAGGGTAGTTATAGATAACAACACTCTGTATATGTTTTTGTTTTTATAACCTAAATTCAGCATAGGGTCCAATCATCTAGGTATTGGTGAGGCGTTGTAGTTTGTGCGGAAACTATAAAATTATTTTTCTATGTACAGGACCACAGTGAAACACGAATTTTTATCTATGGCCGAAATTTTCTTTATTTACCTTTTATCTTTATCTTTAGATAGAAGGAATTATCAATTTTTGTTTTACTTTACCAGATCCATGTTGATATACGCTCGTGTTATCTACTTCGTCACTAATATATAGAACGCAACCATTGATTGAGATTGTGATTGCCTCAGAGCGCACAGATTATGGGGATGCAAAAGTCGATAAAGAGATGCAGAATAGACAGTTTCAATATGTTAATTCAAGGGCGTCGATACAGTTTCTCACAACTCGATGAATTCAAAACCAAGACTTTCTGTGGTAAAAGAGAGAACTGGCTAGCTTCTGATTTTTGGGCATGTTTTATGGCATTCGTTCTCTTAAGAATTTAAAAAAAAGATTCAAGTACTGTGTTATGATTTGCTTATCTGCTGCTACTCCGCTGTATTGGCTCAGTAGTTCTAATGGTATCAAAAGCCAAACCTATCATGTTCGAGTTTTTTTTTTTGAAAAAGAAAGGTATTGCACATATGTATTAACTGGGAGGACGTAATTTTTTTTTGCTTTATTTCTAAAGTGCGAGATTGCATAAAACTGAATTTCTTTTATCTGGAGCAGTTTTTCTTAACATTAAATTTCCTTAGAATATTCTTAAATAGAATTCTTTGCTTGCTTTTAATGCAGTATGTACGAAGTAATTAACTTAAATGGAGGTTTTGTATACAAATGTAAAAAATGTATGTTAGAGAAGGCAGTGTGAATCATCAAAATTGACGGAAATGCATATCGCTATAGCCGTATCACAAGCAGAACAAAACAGAAGAGCAAATTGCAAACACATATGCAACCAGACGAACGTCGATGCAATGCGTGGCTCACACTGATTTGCAAAATAGTTTTGTTTCTGCGCTGATGAGTCACACTGATACATTTTTAGAATTGAGATTAAAACTTTGATATAGCGAATAAAACCTAGATTTTGTTTTCTTACCCTTGAACCTATTTTGTAACGGTTTGGTGATATGCACGAACAATTTTTCTCCACAATATTGTTCATATTAGAGACACAGCTCTGAATTGGGTACCTATCTTGGTTTTCTCAAAATTCATATTTTTTTTAATTTTATTAGATAAATAGCGCAAATAAAACTGCCGTAGAAGCTCTTCGACTTACATGTTAACAAGAAAAAGAAATTTTATTAATTATTATTAATTTATTGATTAGGTTAAGTTATTCCAACATTTATTTTTATTTTGTTTTCTAGGTCAGAATTTACATTAATATTGTTTGGTGCAGAGGCACAAAAGTCTGAAGTTGCCTCAAGGCAGACTAAAGCCTGACGCCTACCCTCCTGGCAAATTTGTGATCGTGGTGAAGTTTTTTGATACAAACATGCATCATCAGCCTTTTGCATACTGTGGACATTGTGTGGTTAGGTCATTATCATTAATAAAAAATTTTTCGAAAAAAACTAGATATATTTACTTATAAAGATTTTCAGACTAGAATTATAAAGTCCACAGGTTCGTGTTCAGCGAAACTTACGGAGCTAACCTGGTTTTGGAACTGTAAGAATCTATAAAACTAAATGCAATCAAATTATTATCAAAAAGAGATATAACCTAATACCAATGATATCAATAAATCAGTAAAATCAATAAAATAAGACAGCAATAACTTACTGGTCGATTAATAATATTAATAGATTTATTGTTAGAATTTTTCTCTATACTTATTCTATGTTCCACCTTTTATTATTATAATTAATGTAAATAGGAATTTATCAAGTCCAATTTAATTATTTTAAGCGTTGACATAGAATTTTTGAGAAACACCTTGTATATTTCTACTTACCTAAACGTAATTATTAATTAACTTCAGTGATCTTTTATCAATTAACATTAGTAAGCAAATAAAACTATATATATTTATCAGGAAACAATTTTATTTTTTACAAGAAATTCTAATTTATCAAACATTACATTATATTAATTCATAGAATAATTCAATAAATGTTTGACTTAATGTATACATTTCCGTTATTAACTGTACGATAAAAAGTAGTAATTTAACAATATTGGTGGCCAAAGGCACCATCTGCATTAGGATCCTGACTTTTTTGTAAAAACTTATTGTCTCCAAGTTTTTTTTAATCTCGGGACTTCCATATTTCTCATAACCTGCAGAAAGAGCTTGCAAAATTGGTCCCACATATTCGAGAGATCGTTTTTGTAAGTTTTTTCTTGGATTGGCGTCGGCTGCGATAAATCGGTCTACGTAAGTAAAGAAACCTTTGTCACAACTTCCAAGAAGGTAGCAAATCTTATAGGTAATTAAAGGCAAAACAAGTGCTGTAACTGCCGTTAGTCCTGCCGCCACCAACACCGCAGCAGTCACAGTTGCTATTATGTTGTAACTATTCCAGGTAATGGGGTGTTGGGGCAGCTCTAAAAGCTGCGTTTTAGGGTTGTTGTCGTCCCTGCTGTTAACGTTATCGGTCAGGTTATTATCGAGTTCTTCTGCCAGTGCTGGGGCACATAACAGGAAAAGGAACGTTAAGGCCCTTACAATCGTCATTCTAGAATCATTTAAAAAAAATTTATGTTTATTGGAATTTTTAGATCTGCATTGTTATTTTTAAATATCAAGCGCAAATGGAAAAACAGATTAAAAACAACTATAAAAAACACCCTACAAATAGAAGCCTACTAACCAAGCACCCCTCTAACATACATAAATACCGCTACAAAAGAGATAAGACTTTTGTTATCTTGAGATTTACAAAATATTATCAGGAGGAGGGTGTGATACTTTTATTAAAATATACTTGAAAGAAACTCTCTAATTTATCTCTTGACAACATAACAGGAATATTGTTCTTTTACAAAACGAGTTTACAGAGACACTTTTTTCATCTCAAATTAGATTATACGTGGGTAGAATTTAATTTGAAATAATAATTAAGACCATCATATTTTTTAAGGCTTCCATACATATTTTAAATTATTGCAGTAGCATTAAATTAAAATCTTGGTTAAAAAATATAAAGGCTTCAATGAAGCAATTTAAAAATTAATGAGAAATATACAAAAAGTTATATAAACGTTTATTTCTTCACAGACCTATACCTGTAACTTTTTCCTTTGCTGTTTTCTCATTTTTTTTATTATACCTAAGGAGATCCCGGACATTCAAGAGAAGTGTTATCTAGTAAACTCTGGTAATTTTTTCCATTAATTTGATCTAAAGAATTAGGCAACTTTTTCCTAATTTAACCAATTTATTATTCGGTCTTAGTGTATATCATGCAAGAGAATCTGTTCTAGCTTTTAGAATTGAATTATCTATGTAATAAAACACAAAAGTTAATTAGCATTCACAGTTTAGAAATTAAACCAATTGAAATCTTCTGAAAACATCACCTTAATATTGTTAGTGAGTTTAATTTTATTTTTGAGCTATTTTTAACCCATTAAAATGTTCCTTTCTTAGGGGTATAATGTATTTTACAATGTGATAGGACACGAAAATCCTTTAAAGACGCAATTTCGTTTTACAAGCATGTTGAAACCTACCCTTACATTTTTACGTTTTTATATGCTGATATTAAAAACTGAATAATAACACACTCTGTTTTAAAAAATATTTAATATAATCGATTGTTAAAGTAAATAGATTTTTCCACAGAATTGCGAAATATTATAGAGAAGAGATAACACTCACGACGATTTGTAAAAATAAAATTGTTATATATTATCAGACAGAAAATAAAAGTTGCAGATATCAAACCACCACCTCCTTTAATTTTTTTCAAGAGCACTCACCTTTAGCTGCTTTTGGAATGGAATTTCGAAAACAACTAAATCTACCCAAAATGTACCAGACAAACCCACCCTTCTACAGGTAGAAACACTTAGCCCTTAATTCTCAAAGACCTTGAATTTGTGTAAGGTTCAATAAACTCAATACTGCATTGTTATAGACAAGGGGATAAACAATTTTCTTGTGTAGGATACGATAAACGTTTTTCACGCTGACAATTTATTGTAATCTATTATAGTGATACTGACATTTGCAAAATGTTTAGAATTGTTATAAGTTTCAATATAATTCAAATCTTCGATTTGTAATAATAACCAAATGCATAAATATTAGAATTAACCTAAAAATTGTTTTATATTTTCTAGTCATTTTTATTTTAATAAATAATAATTTAAAATTTAAGAAGTGTAAAAAGTAAAACGTTTTTTAGTGGACGGCCCACTTCTAGGAATGAATTTCTTGGTTCAGTAAGTCCTTTGTTTCTCATATAAGTGATTATGATTACTTTCATCTACAAAATTCAATGAGTAGTGACTCTTCCGATAGCAAAACAGAGATAGCTACTCTTGATTCTTTCATTCGAAAACAAAACACTTGTTCAAAAATTTAAATAACAGGAAAATTATTTAACAAAATCTGTTTTAAAAACACCTAAATTTAATCGAAATTTCTCATCTTTCTCAACCATGACAGAATCAAGAATTTCAATCTGCACTCCAAAGAAGAATGCTCGAATAAATGTTACTTTTATAACAGTAGGAAACAAAATTGGGACTGCTGTGAATTCTTCTTAGACCTCAAGACATTCACAAGAAACCTTTCAAATCTCCCTCATAGACAGTTCAGACAATCTAAATATTTATGCCGCCATACAATTCCAAACTCAAAATCACCCACTTTAATTCAATCCTCCTCAACAGCCCTCTTCAAATCAATATTTATGACCTTCTATGCAGCCTCAGTCTATTCAAGGCTCCATCAACAAGGCCGGCGTAATCAGTAAGGCGAGCGTACAGCCGTTCAAGAGCAATCAGATTTTTGGAGCAATGAAATGTTTTGTTATCTGTGTATTGTGTATTGAAGAAAACGCGAACGAGAACGACAGAGTTGTAAAGTTTCTAATAAAGATCTCATTTAGGAAACCATAAATATGAGGTTTTACACATAATGTTTTATTATTTCTATTGCACAGGAAGGCCAAGGGCTCCTTGAGCATTTATCAGCAGCATAACTTTGAGGCCTGCACGGGCCTTTAGGTAGCCGTACGGATTAGGTCGGACTTAGTTTAAAAATTTATCGGGCTTTTTGGGTCTACGTCCGGTCAATCGGACCGTTCGGTCTTGTCAGACCTGTCAAGCTGCTGAGTCATATGGATTTGTCGGGCCACATGGATCTGTCGGACCGTTTCGGGCAGTCAGGCTTTTTGAACTTCTCGGGCCTGTTACACCTTCTGGACTTTTCGTGTCTCTCGAGTCTATCGGGCCGTTTGGATCTCTCGGGCATGTCAGGCCTTACAAGTCTGTCGGGCTGTTAGGGCCTGTCAGGTCTTTTAAACTTGTTGGTCCTTCGTTCTTTTATATCCAGCCGTTCGAGCTTCTCGGGCTGGTCGGGCCGATCAAGAAGTTACCAGCGATTTTTCCAGGCTGCGTTAAGTTTGTCCCCAGTCGGGCAGGGTTGGGCTGGGCTTGAAAATCTCGGGCCGTTCAGTGCTCTAGCATAACTACCAAGGCAGCTGAAATCGGTGTCCGACCCTGGCTCTAAAGATCAGTAGACCTTCAGAAGCTTCGGGGTTAAAAAGATCCGTAGATCCCAAACGACCGGAAAGATCTAGGATGATTTTACAAGAATCTGCGTATTTGCAAAAACCTAAAATTTATTAACAAGGGCTTGGCAAGAATTCAGAACTTTGCAAAAACAAGACCAAAAGTCACAAGTCTGATCGAATTTTCCAAATAAGAATTTATCGCCAAGCATAGTGATATTTGCTCGTTTATGTTTTTTTAACCCTTCCGCCTCAGCTATAATTTTGTAGGTACGTGTGTACACATACCAGCTAAACAAATATTCTTCTTCTGAATCCGAACATGAAAACTCATGATTGTTACTAATTTTAGTACTGTCCATTTCATATTTAGAATCACTATCTGATGTATCATCTAATACCCCATTTCTGCAATAAAAACAATCAGACGTACGTTATTGAAACAGTACAGATACCAAACTAATGTATAAACACTTAGCTTAGCTTAAATAAGACCTTTCGCAGGTCATTCATTAACTTTACAAACTTTATATAGAATATTCTCTATCTTGGTCTGCCGTGCAATAGTAAAACGGTCTCTCTCATCTTTATGTTCAATGCTCTACTCTAAAACGGTTTAGAGATTTTTTAATTCTAATATTATTCTTCTCTCTGAATGATTTCTGATAAATGTAACCCTGAGAAGCTTCTGAATTAAAGGCGGCGGCATCTCAACTACGTCAACGCCATAAGGCCTATTATGTATAAGTGACCCCAATTATGTTCATAGTTTTTCTTATTGGCTTTATATAAAAAGAAAACGAGTAGGATGTGCAATTACCCTGATTCCGGAAAATTTTCATTCGCTACCGCGCGACTCCCCCAAAGATCATGGCGGCCAAAGTTTGGACCTCAAAGGCCTTGCTGGGAAGGTGGCTCTAATAGTTTTTAGAGGTATTTAAAAAATAAATAGTTTTATTGGGAACCTGAAATTATCAGTGTCATACTAAGTCTCTACTGGATATATTCAACAAAACGTTTTTTTTTCTATCTTACCTAATAGCAATTGCTCTATGTTTCAGTAAATACTATAGCTATAGATTGACAATTGAAAATGTTTTGCGCCAGGGGCGGCTAAAAGGCGGCAAGTATTTGATTCAATTTTTAAACCAGCTTTAACTGTTTAAAAATTTCAAGATCCTATACCTATGTCGACCCAATCACGCATGCACACACATCAAATACCAACACGACAACTTTCTAGAAACAAACTCTTGTAATCTCAAAGGAACTATTCAATACAGAATTTGACATTGACGGCATTAATCAAGTTAAATACCCAAGACGAAGATTGGCAAGAAATAAAAAAGATCCACCAGAATATTTATGACGATGCATTGAGAGAAGTAATAAATTTATGAACCTAAACCCCATTCAAAATAAACCCAAACTTCCCTTTGTATACCTTCCTAACGTAGATCTTAAGATACTTATAAATTCAGGTGCTTCTAGTTCAATTATAAAGAACCCGCTTTTGAAAGACTTTTAGAAACCCTTTTGTTTTTAGTAGTCTAGGCAGACAAATTCAAGCTGACGACAACATTTGTCTTCCATTATACAAAGAGTTGGGCATTTTTAATAACATTAGCATGCATGTAATTAATTGGTATTCAAATCTCGACCTTCTAATTGGAAGCAAAGACTTTGTAAAGTTAGGTGCGAAAACTGATTCCGAATCAAACACGCTCGAAATTAATACTACTATTGTCCCCTTTTGCCTGGAGACCGATTGAAGCAGGAAGATCCATTGCAAAATGCTAGCACAATCCTAGTTACCATAGGAAACTAAGAGATCATTCTTCCTGAAACTTCTCTTACTTCGATTTCTCAGAAAGGCTCAAAGTCACACCATTAGTAAACGAAGAGATTCTGTGCCACAAGATTTCATTTCTCAGGATTGGCAAAATGTTTTCCACCTTATTTTCGAACTCATTACCAAGGAGAAATAGAAGAGATAATCAAACTTTGTAAACGTTTTAGTGACATTTTTTATAATGAGAACTGAGACTTATCTGTCAAGCACGAAATTCACATTAAGGACGACTAACCTGTTTATGTTAGAAGTTACAGGTATTCCCGCAGTATGAAAGAGAAAATTCAAAATTAAATCCAGAAACTTCTAGACAATAACATTATCTTCCCATATACTTAGTGCCCTTGAATGGATAGTACCAAAAAAGCTAGATGCTTCAAGGAAGAACAAATTTAGGATGACTATAGGATGTTAAATAAAAAGACAGTAGAAGACAAGTGCCTCTCTTTCTAAAATCAAAAAAATACTAAACGTCAGGTTTGACTTAAGAGTTTTATTATATTGAAATGCACTCCAACTCTATAGAAGAAATGGCATTCACACAGCCTTAAAAAAAGCACGTTCCAACGAGTGGACAATCTCCTAAAGGAGTACTTGCATAAATTTTGTATCGTCTACATGGAAGACGTAGTCTTTTCTAAATCACTCCAAAAACACATTAACCATTCAAAACTAATTTTTGAGAAAATTTGCAATTTTAATCTCAAAGTTCAGCTAGATAAGTCCAAACTTCTCCGAAAAGGCGTAGCTTTATTTCTAAGACACATTATCATTGCCGATGGCGTGAAGCCGAACCCTTCAAAAATAGAAGCCGTTCAGAACTATTGAGACAAATAAGATTAGTAGAAATTCAAAAACATCTTGAAAAAACGTACAATTTAGATCAATTAAAGTCATTAGATGCTACTCACTTCTACAAGCTATTCGTATCTTCGAAATTAATTATATTTGAAGCAAATGGAGTAATCACTTTCCTTTTTAGAATGCCATTGTCAAACCGTTAATAGCCAATTACTCTCAAATTTATTGCCAAGAGATTCATTCCATCAAGGTCCCACTATGGACGAACGAAAAATGTAAATTAACAATTATGAGATTCAAGAGTAAACAAGATTTGATCGAAGATTGTCATGGACACATCATCCGACAATCGATCAAAGGGACGCATTACTAAGTTCCACTTGCAGTATCTACAACACTACTCCAATCTTCGAAATAAAGTCACCACAACTCTTGAATGCACATCACAATCGCAACCTGGAAGCAATTCGAGTAGCAAATTCACTAATTAATCTGCAACCTGTGGAATTCTCGTACTCATCATAGTTTTTTTAACTCTTTTAGCAATAAAATTTCGGGTAGGTATATAATGATAAAAAAGTTATTGCAAATCATCATCTTATATTAGCTATTATACCTTTTTGGCTTGAACTCCTTCATGCTTCAGTTACTTAAAGCTTACTTCAAAGCTGGGTTTAAAAATAATTTTCTGCATACAGCGTTTTTCTATAATGAGGAAGCTTTCAGATTCAGTGAAAAAACGTTTGGAACTTGTACTGTAATTTTAATGGGGTCGTTTCCTAAAATATTATTTTTGTTTATTTGGGTTGCTTTCGCTTTAAATTAAAACTGCATTTTTCATTTTTTTGCAATTTAAAGTTCAAAAAAATTTTTCCCACCACTTCTGTAACGTCAAAAGTCTTTGACGATATGACAACGCTGGAAACGGGTGCGCTTGCGTGTGGAGCGCCGAATGCGGATGCTGTCGGTATTATAGAAAGCGCTTAGAAGTTTGAATTTTCGAATTGTTGAGGTTATGTGGTATTATGTTATTATACAGGGTGTCCCTAAATTGCATTAAAAGCTTCAGGTAGCCGCCTTCCTTAATCAATTGTGATGAGAAAACTAACGCAGTTAGTTTCTTCACACGAGTCAAAAAAAGAAACGCTGCTGAGTGCCTGAAAACGGCTTAACCTTTACAGCTAAAGGTGGCAACGAATCAAGCATCTGATCGCAATAAAAAATCAAATCAGGCTAGCTATTGAAATAATTTAAATTTAAAGCATTCTAAAGTAAACTCATGTAAAAAATTACATTTATGGAAAAAAAACTACATTTTTAAAAACTAATTATTAATTTGTAGTTGAAATCTCAATATCAGTGGTACCTGTACGTTTTGTAACAATGAAATGTATTTTAACTTAAATAATGGCACTTGCTTTAAACTAAATGTTCAAACTGTCTTCCAGCAGCTTCACGACATTTTATTGCTCGCGTAATCACAGCATGTTGAACACGCTGGAGCATTTGTTCATTAACAGTTGTTGCTGCTTCTTGTATGCGATTTATTAATTGTTCTTCATTTTCAACAGGGATTAAATACACTAAATTTTTTAAATGTTCTCACAAGAAGAAGTCTAAGGGCGTTAAGTCCGGGCTTCTTAGGGGCCAAGCTACGGGACTTCTACGACCAATCCACTTTTGCGGATAGTTCTCGTTAAACCAATGTCGAACTCTAGCAGCATAATGAGATGGTGCACCATCTCCCTGCAACCACATATCCCGACGGACCAACAAAGGAACATCATTCAGCAGATTATAAAAATCGTTATTTAAAAAAATTAGGTAGTTTTCAGCAGTTAACCTGTTAGGTAGTATCAAAGGACCAACCATTTTATTTCCTACTATCCCCGCCCATACGTTCACCGAAAAGCGAGCTTGAAACTGCTTTCCTGAAAGACGTGCCCAGATGTGTTCGTTACGAACATTAAAAATACCATTTCTTGTAAAGGTAGACTCATCCGTCCACAGCACATTACTTACAAAAGCAGGCTTTCTTCTGCCATTTGCAAAAAGTCACACGTTTTTCAAAATCTGCTTCCATCAAATGCTGAACTCGAGTCTTGTGATAGGGATGAAGCCCATCTTCTTTTAGGATTTTGTGGACAGTTGTTTTTGAAGCAGGCACAACTCGAGAAATAGCACGAACGCTGATGCTGGGATCGTTTTCTGCAACATTTAAAACGTCTTCTTCTAATCGGGATTTCTGACTGCTCGCGGTGTACCTCTATTTAAATTATGAATTGGCATAATATTTCCAGATTCTCTAAGCCTTTGGTGTGCATTTCGAATAACGTTATGACTTGGATGGCGTCTATTTGGAAAACGTTCTGCATGAAGTCTGACAGCTTCATTGTAATTTCCATTACATTGCCCAAAAAACAGAATCATGTCGGTATACTCATGTATTGGATACTCCATGACAAAAATAAAGAAAAATCAAACTATAAAACTGAAATACAAAAACTAGAATTAATACATACCAGAAAAAAACGGGAACTGCAAGTCAGTAAACAGAAACAAAACTGAATAAAAATTTTAACAAAAACAAAAAGTCAACAAACAACAATAACACGAACAACGGAAACGGAATAGAAAATAATTAAGGAAAAACTCAACACCAAACAGCAAATGTGCAAGAATAACTCAAATTACAGAATGTATGTCTAACGCCAGCTAACCACAAATGTCAAAATGTAACAGATGAATTATGATGTAAACAATTGTTTAGATTCATCCAAGTAAACAGTGTTTGCGTGGTTGCCACATCTGTTTTTACTAAATCTCTTATTTTTAACATCCTCTCTACAAAGAAAACGTTAATAGTTAATGCATTCATAGTGGTAATTTTTTCTTTTAATAAGTTCACCTATTAAATGGATAAATGTTCCGTTAGATTTAATTGCCGGATGTCTTGTAATTTAATGTTAAATGTGTTAACTTTTTCATTGTCGTACAAGAAAATTAAGCGACTAGGGAAAATTCTGGTTGCAGATTTGAGTTCAGGCCTTATAAAGTAAGACGTCTACCTGAAGCTTTTAATGCAATTTAGGGACACCCTGTATATATTATAATATTATATTTACAAAGTTTCATACAAATAAGCTACCACTAAACCCTTAGATCATATGTACTCCGTAGATAAAGCCTTCAGCTACAAGTTTGTGCCAACATTCACATCAACTTGTCATTATAAGACATGCGCAGTATGTTTTCCGCGATTTTGCGTTGTTCAAAAAGCAGTGTCGTCCGTAAGCATACGTGGTGTTGTGATTTGCAGTTTTTTCGCAAACTACGCAGGAGCATATTCTTGAACACACTTTTCTAAATGATTACAGATCCCAACTAATAGATGTAATTATTAAAATCTATTTAAAGATTAGACTACATCACTACAGTAAAACTGCATTAGAAAATAAACAATCTGTAAGAAAAAGAAAAATGTATAACCATTTAATACTCTTCAATAATAAATAAACATATTTAATTTGTTTGCATTTGTTCTTATAAATTCCTACTTACCTTTAAATTCCCCAATAAATTTGAAATTCTCTTGCTTATGTATTTACAATCTGCTTTTAGGTTGTCTAACAATTTGGAAATCCAGTAGTAGATATAAAACCCATGTTTTACCATCATGATTAAGATAAAACGATATAGCATTTTTCGATCTTAATAACAAGAAAAAGGACAAAATCAGCTGCCCTGGTAGTTAGAGGATATTAAAATTTAATCATGACAGTAAAATATGCCTATAGAATTTAAATTGATGTTTGAATTTTTGAATTTGAACAAAAAACGAATAGTTCACGCTAACAAACTTAAAATTTACAAGAAAAGGCAACAAAACACTTTCAATATTAATAACAACGCAGTTGCTTATAAAGATGGGTCTTTATCCTTTTCTGCTAGAATGGTATAATGTACACAGTGCCATTATTTTTAAAGTTTGTATTTGAGCAATAAATTTCGTTAACGAAGAGTAAAACTAGGACTGGAAATGTAGAACACCATTACTAATTTCTCTAACCTGTGACATTATCATTTTTATGCGCCTAATTTTTACCATCTGAATGCGTCACCAAAGCTTCTTCCTTAAAGTCTCTGCGCTTCTGACATTGAAATAATCAACTTGATCAACTTAAGAGATTGATTTATTTAATAATTATTGCTAAAGCAAAACTCGTTAAAAGGAGTTCTTGTTCCGGCTTACCTGAATGCTACCATGATTAAAATCTTGCTAGCAATGTAGATGAAATCAAACTATACTAAAAGTAATATTTCTATCAAGAGTTCTCATAAAGTTCCTATCACTAACATTATGAGCAGCAAAAACAGTTGAAATTAAAAAATATTTTAACTATTTGAGAAAACTGTTTATTGATAAAGAATGAACTTTAACTCAATTCACGACCAGAGAGTACTCGCTAAGTTTCTCTAAAAATGCAACATCAAGAATTATCACAACAAAATAAAGAACAATAAGACACTATTACTATTACTAACGATAATGTAGAAAAATAATTGTTTCTATAGCTACAAATAATTACTAGATATATGTACCTAATTTTAAAAACAATATAATATTATTATATTTGAATATTGCTTATAACAGATTACATTTTGTTTCCTTAAACGGTGGTTTCGAACATAGTAATCATTCCAGTTCTTCTACGTCTCATAACATTTCTATGACTAACATTATAAACAGCAAAAACAGTTGAAATTGAAAAATATTTTAACCATTTAAGAAAACTGTTTATTGATAAAGAATAAACTGAACGAAGAACAATAAGACTAAATGTGTAACAAACAGAAAACATCCTAAACAAAGGCACACAGTTGGATGTTTATTTTTATTCTACTTGTGTAATTTCTAATAACTAATTATACTTTATTTGTATAAAAAATACCTCATTGAGAATTATTTCTTTCTCGTAGATTAATACACATGCAAAACCATGTATTGCAACAAATACTGGGTTATCACTGTTATGTTTTACATAAATCTATAACAGTGTATAAAATAACAATTGCAGTCATGAACAAACGTGAAAGAAATAAAAGAGGTATTGATTCATTTTCATATACACTGATACCTAAGTCAGTTCAATGATTAAACTGACTTAGGTAATGATGTATAAATGAAAATGAACTTTAACTCAATTCACGACTAGAGAGTACTCGCTAAGTTTCTCTAAAAATGCAACATCAAGAATTATCACAACAAAATAGAGAACAATAAGACACTATTACTATTACTAACGATAATGTAGAAAAATAATTGTTTCTATAATTACAAATAACTACTAGATCTATGTACCTAATTCTAAAAAGAATATAATATTATATTTCAATATTGCTAATAACAAATTATATTTTGTTTCCTTAAATGATGGTTTCGAACATAGTAATCATTCCAGTTCTTCTACGTCTCATAACATTTCTATGACTAACATTATGAGCAGCAAAAACAGTTGAAATTGAAAAATATTTTAACCATTTAAGAAAACTGTTTATTAATAAAGAATAAACTGAACGAAGAACAATAAGACTAACTGTGTAACAAATAGAAAACGTCCTAAACAAAGGCACATAGTTGGAAGTTTATTTTTATTCTACTGGTGTAATTTCTAATAACTAATTATACTTCATTTGTATAAAAAAATACCTCATTGAGAATCATTTCTTTCTCGTAGATTTATACACATGGAAATCCATGTATTGCAACAAATAGTGGGTTGTCACTGTTATGTTTTACATTAATCTATAACAGTGTATAAAATAACAATTGCAGTCGTGAACCAACGTGAAAGAAATAAAAGTGATATTGATTCATTTTCATATACCCAAGTCAGTTCAATGATTAAACTGACTTAGGTAATAATGTATAAATGAAAATGAACTTTAACTCCATTCACGACCAAAGAGTATTCGCTAAGTTTCTCTAAAAATACAACATCAAGATTATCACAACAAAATAAAGAACAATAAGACACTATTACTATTACTAACGATAATGTAGAAAAATAATTGTTTCTATAGCTACAAATAATTACTAGATGTATGTACCTAATTCTAAAAAGAATATACTATTATATTTCAATATTGCTAATAACAAATTACATTTTGTTTCCTTAAACGGTGGTTTCGAACATAGTAATCATTCCAGTTCTTCTACGTCTCATAACATTTCTATGACTAACATTATGAGCAGCAAAAACAGTTGAAATTGAAAAATATTTTAACCATTTAAGAAAACTGTTTATTGATAGAGATAAACTGAACGAAGAACAATAAGACTAACTGTGTAACATAAATAGAAAACATCCTAAGCAAAGGCACATAGTTGGAAGTTTATTTTTATTCTACTTGTGTAATTTCTAATAACTAATTATACTTTCTTTGTATAAAAAATACCACATTGAGAATCATTTCTTTCTCGTAGATTTATGCACATGCAAATCCATGTATTGCAAAAATAGTGAGTTATCACTGTTATGTTCTACATAAATCTGTAACAGTGTATAAAATAACAATTGCAGTCATGAACAAACGTGAAAGAAATAAAAGTGATAATTGCTTCATTTTCATATACACTGATACCTAAGTCAGTTTAATCATTGGACTGACTTAGGTAATGATGTATAAATGAAAATGAACATTAACTCCATGCACGACCAAAAAGTATTCGCTAAGTTTCTCTAAAAATGCAACATCAAGAATTGTCACAACAAAATAAAAAACAATAAGACACTATTACTATTACTAACAATAATGTAGAAAAATAACTGTTTCTACAGTTACAAATAACTACTAGATGTATGTACCTAATTCTAAAAATAAGATTACTTATAACAAATTATATTTTGTTTTTCTCAATGGCAGTTTCGAACATACACAGTAATCATTCCAGTGCGTCTG
>VTPC01090346.1:243502-288140 GCA_011009095.1 Ignelater luminosus
GCAGTATCTACAACACTACTCCAATCTTCGAAATAAAGTCACCACAACTCTTGAATGCACATCACAACCGCAACCTGGAAGCAATTCGAATAGCAAATTCACTAACTGATCTGCAACCTGTGGCATCCTCATACTCGTCATAGTTTGTTTAACTGTTTTAGCAATAAAATTTCGGGTAGGCATATAATCATAAAAAAGTTATTGCAAATCATCATCTTATATTAGCTATTATACCTTTTTGGCTTGAACTCCTTCATGCTTCAGTTACTTAAAGCTTACTTTAAAGCTGGGTTTGAAAATAATTTTCTGCATACAGCGTTTTTCTATAATGAGGAAGCTTTCAGATTCAGTGAAAAAACGTTTCGAACTTGAACTGTAATTTTAATGGGGTCGTTTCCTAAAATATTATTTTTGCTTATTTGGGTTGCTTTCGCTTTAATTTAAAACTGCAGTTAGTTTGATGTGTTCGTTATAAACATTAAAAATACCATTTCTTGTAAAGGTAGCCTCATCCGTCCACAGCACATTACTTACAAAAGCAGGGTTTCTTCTGTGTTGGTCTAGGAGCCATTCGCAAAAAGTCACACGTTTTTCAAAATCTGCTTCCATCAAATGCTGAACTCGAGTCTTGTGATAGGGATGAAGCCCATCTTCTTTTAGGATTTTGTAGACAGTTGTTTTTGAAGCAGGCACAACTCGAGAAATAGCACGAATGCTGGTGATGGGATCGTTTTCTGCAACATTTAAAACGTGTTCTTCTAAATCGGGATTTCTGACTGCTCGCGGCCTACCTCTATTTAAATTATGAATTGGCATAATATTTCCAAATTCTCTAAGCCTTTGGTGTGCATTTCGAATAACGTTATGACTTGGATGGCGTCTATTTGGAAAACGTTCTGCATGAAGCCTGACAGCTTCATTGTAATTTCCACTACATTGCCCAAGAAACAGAATCATGTCGGTATACTCATGTATTGCATACTCCATGACAAAAATAAAGAAAAACCAAACTATAAAACTGAAATACAAAAACTAGAATTAATACATACCAGAAAAAAACGGGAACTGCAAGTCAGTAAACAGAAACAAAACGGAATAAAAATTTTAACAAAAACAAAAAGTCAACAAACAACAATAACACAAACAACGGAAACGGAATAGAAAATAATTAAGGAAAAACTCAACACCAAACAGCAAATGTGCAAGAATAACTCAAATTACAAAATGTATGTCTAACGCCAGCTAACCACAAATGTCAAAATGTAACAGATGAATTATGATGTAAACAATTGTTTAGATTCATCCAAGTAAACAGTGTTTGCGTGGTTGCCACATCTGTTTTTATTAAATCTCTTATTTTTAACATCCTCTCTACAAAGAAAACGTTAATGGTTAATGCATTCATAGTGGTAATTTTTTCTTTTAATAAGTTCACCTATTGAATGGATAAATGTTCCGTTAGATTTAATTGCCGGATGTCTTGTAATTTAATGTTAAATGTGTTAACTTCTTCATCGTCGTACAAGAAAACTAAGCGACTAGGGGAAATTCTGGTTGCAGATTTGAGTTCGGGCCTCATAAAGTAAGACGTCTACCTGAAGCTTTTAATGCAATTTAGGGACACCCTGTATATATTATAATATTATATTTACAAAGTTTCATACAAATAAGCTAACCACTAAACCCTTAGATCATATATACTCCGTAGATAAAGCCTTCAGCCACAAGTTTGTGCCAACACTCACATCAACTTGTCATTATAAGTCATGCGCAGTATGTTTTCCGCGATTTTGCGTTGTTCAATAAGCAGTGTCGTCCGTAAGCATACGTGGTGTTGTGATTTGCAGTTATGTATTTACAATCTGCTTTTAGGTTGTCTAACAATTTGGAAATCCAGTAGTAGATATAAAAGCCATGTTTTACCATCATGATTAAGATAAAACGATATAGCATTTTTCGATCTTAATAACAAGAAAAAGGACAAAATCAGCTGCCCTGGTAGTTAGAGGATATTAAAATTTAATCATGACAGTAAAATATGCCTATAAAATTTAAATTGATGTTTGAATTTTTGAATTTGAACTTGGTTAGTAAAATTTGTAGAACTAAGAAATACAACATAAAATGACCTGAAGTCTTGTTTAGTTAGTATCCTGTATACTGCAGGGCCTATCCAGTCTTGCAAATCAGAGAAAATCATATTTTCAATTGGGGTTTTCTTTATAAATATTTTTCCACTTTTAATTCTGTATTTTATAGGTGTTTTTCATAGAACATTTTTTCATTGATGAATAACTGTTTTATTTGTATTCTAAATTTATTTTTTTTTGTTCCTGGGTCATACAATAATCTATAGATACAAGGATAAATAAAAATAACATTAATGCTGCCTTTTGACATATTTATGTTACCCCTATTGGAAATTCGCGTAAGTACGCCAATGATTTTTGAAGTTACGAGATTTATTTATTGCGCATGCGCTACAATGACTGAATGTTGGCACAAACCAAATGCATTAGCTAAATGCAGAAGGCTTTATCTACGGAGTATATATGATCTAAGGCTAAACCACAAAACAATAGTCAAAAACATACGTAAAAAATACAGAGACTTATAATATTTTTGGTTGAAATCGACAAAGCGGAGAAACCCAACAACTAACGAATGACAGCAAAGACACAACAACGTGATTGCGAGATTGTCAGCTCTACTATTTGTACAGAACCGTCTACTGACGAACTGTGATGTTACTAGTAAAGAAAAATTATTTTATTTCCTTATATCTCCTTAGTTATTATATTACGGCAAAAACTGTGAATAGATATTAACTATATATCCTGTCCAGAATGATAATATGTGTTTAAATTTCAATGAATCGATTTTAGGAAACGACCCCACTGAAGTTGACTCGAAATTGTTTCTAAGCGATTAGTTTCTGTATGACACAAGTATACTTTTATCAAGTAAGAACAACAACATGCATTTTGTGTAATTTTCAAGATATCGTCACTTCGTTACGGAGTTTGGAAATGAGCAAGATTAAGGTATGAATCCAGTGACGTGCGTCGGGAAAAGGGAATTATTTTTGCTTTTTTCTAATCGAGAGATTTAACTTTTCTCTACAAACTTCAAAGTAAAATAAGTTTCACTAAAAAGCTCCAGGCTCACATCAAATTATCAAACAATTAGACAACGCAAATTTCAAGACTAGAGCACAGCACAAAAACCAAAAACGAATAGTTCACGCTAACAAACTTAAAATTTACAAGAAAAGGCAACAAAATACTTTCATTATTAATAACAACGCAGTTGCTTATAAAGATGGGTCTTTATCCTTTTCTGCTAGAATGGTATAATGTACACAGTGCCATTATTTTTAAAGTTTGTATTTGAGCAATAAATATCGTTAACAAAGAGTAAAACTAGGACTGGAGATGTAAAACACCGGTACTAATTTCTCTAACCTGTGGTATTATCATTCTTTGCGCCTAATTTCTACCATCTGAATGCATCACCATAGCTTCTTCCTTAAAGTCTCTGCGCTTCTGACATTGAAATAATCAACTTGATCAACTTAAGAGATTGATTTATTTAATAATTTTTGCTGAAGCAAAACTCGTTAAAAGGAGTTCTTGTTCCGGCTTACCTGAATGCTACCATGATTAAAATCTTGCTAGCAATGTAGATGAAATCAAACTATACTAAAAGTAAAAATTCTCATAAAGTTTCTATCACTAACATTATGAGCAGCAAAAACAGTTGAAATTAAAAAATATTTTAACTATTTGAGAAAACTATTTATTGATAAAAAATAAACTGAACAAAGAACAATAAGACTAAATGTGTAACAAATAGAAAACATCCTAAACAAAGGCACATAGTTGGATGTTTATTTTTATTCTACTTGTGTAACTTCTAATAACTAATTATACTTCATTTGTATAAAAAATACCACATTGAGAATTATTTCTTTCTCGTAGATTTATACACATGCAAATCCATGTATTGCAACAAATAGTGGGTTATCACTGTTATGTTTTACACAAATCTATAACAGTGTATAAAATAACAATTGCAGTTATGAACAAACGTGAAAGAAATAAAAGTGATATTGATTCATTTTCATATAGACTGATACCTAAGTCAGTTTAATGATTAAACTGACTAAGGTAATGATGTATAAATGAAAATGAACTTTAACTCAATTCACGACCAGAGAGTACTCGCTAAGTTTCTCTAAAAATGCAACATCAAGAATTATCACAACAAAATAAAGAACAATAAGACACTATTACTATTACTAACGATAATGTAGAAAAATAATTGTTTCTATAGCTACAAATAATTACTAGATATATGTACCTAATTTTAAAAACAATATAATATTATTATATTTGAATATTGCTTATAACAAATTACATTTTGTTTCCTTAAACGGTGGTTTCGAACATAGTAATCATTCCAGTTCTTCTACGTCTCATAACATTTCTATGACTAACATTATAAACAGCAAAAACAGTTGAAATTGAAAAATATTTTAACCATTTAAGAAAACTGTTTATTGATAAAGAATAAACTGAACAAAGAAAAATAAGACTAAATGTGTAACAAATAGAAAACATCCTAAACAAAGGCACATAGTTGGAAGTTTATTTTTATTCTACTTGTGTAATTTCTAATAACTAATTATACTTCATTTGTATAAAAAATACCACATTGAGAATCATTTCTTTCTCGTAGATTTATACACATGCAAATCCATGTATTGCAACAAATAGTGGGTTATCACTGTTATGTTTTACACAAATCTATAACAGTGTATAAAATAACAATTGCAGTCATGAACAAACGTGAAAGAAATAAAAGTGGTATTAATTCATTTTCATATATACTGATACCTAAGTCAGTTCAATGATTAAACTGACTTAGGTAATGATGTATAAATGAAAATGAACTTTAACTCAATTCACGACTAGAGAGTACTCGCTAAGTTTCTCTAAAAATGCAACATCAAGAATTATCACAACAAAATAGAGAACAATAAGACACTATTACTATTACTAACGATAATGTAGAAAAATAATTGTTTCTATAGCTACAAATAATTACTAGATGTATGTACCTAATTCTAAAAACAATATAATATTATTATATTTCAATACTGCTTATAACAAATTACATTTTGTTTCCTTAAACGGTGGTTTCGAACATAGTAATCATTCCAGTTCTTCTACGTCTCATAACATTTCTATGACTAACATTATGAGCAGCAAAAACAGTTGAAATTGAAAAATATTTTAACCATTTAAGAAAACTGTTTATTGATAAAGGATAAACTGAACGAAGAACAATAAGTCTAACTGTGTAACATAAATAGAAAACATCCTAAACAAAGGCACATAGTTGGAAGTTTATTTTTATTCTACTTGTGTAATTTCTAATAACTAATTATACTTTCTTTGTATACAAAATACCACATTGAGAATCATTTCTTTCTCGTAGATTTATGCACATGCAAATCCATGTATTGCAAAAATAGTGAGTTATCACTGTTATGTTTTACATAAATCTGTAACAGTGTATAAAATAACAATTGCAGTCATGAACAAACGTGAAAGAAATAAAAGTGATAATTGCTTCATTTTCATATACACTGATACCTAAGTCAGTTTAATCATTGAACTGACTTAGGTAATGATGTATAAATGAAAATGAACTTTAACTCCATGCATGACCAAAAAGTATTCGCTAAGTTTCTCTAAAAATGCAACATCAAGAATTATCACAACAAAATAAAAAACAATAAGACGCTATTACTATTACTAACAATAATGTAGAAAAATAACTGTTTCTACAGTTACAAATAACTACTAGATGTATGTACCTAATTCTAAAAATAAGATTACTTATAACAAATTATATTTTGTTTTACTCAATGGCAGTTTCGAACATACACAGTAATCATTCCAGTGCGTCTGCAATGTAAAATAAAAAAACGAATTAATAATGATGAGTTTTAAATAAATGATATGTAATCATAATTTACCTAACTGCTTTTCTAGATCATACAAGCAATCCTCTAACTCTTCATTCGGCCCGTATCGAAGTAAATCTCCTGCCATTATATTATAAGCTCTTTTAAGAAGAAAAATAAGATTTTGTTTGCTAGATGTTCTAATCTGTAGTAATAAGAAAACACAGTTTTGTAATGTAATGAATTAGTTCATAAAAATTACATACCTTTGCGGTATACTGTCTTGTATCCAATGCTGATATTACAGTAAAAGATTTTTTACCAACTTTCTTAGTCTTTCTTCTTTTATTAGGAAGAGCTGCACCATGAAAGCTCATCTTTTTAAAAAAATCATTTTCTTCTTTTTCCTTACCTCTCTTTGGACAAGAACATACTTTAACGCTCAATTTTTTACGTCCATAAACGGTTCCCCTGCACATAGAGATTAAGAAAATTATCTAGATTTCATATGATGTGTAACATCAAAACTTACCCTTCGTCTTCTAAAGTAAAAACGACTTCAAATGGCTTTTGGTTCATGCCAGTATGGCATGCGTTTTGACACATGAAAGAATACAAGAGTCGGACAGTGTTCATCCCAGTTCGTGGAACACCAAGAGGCACTAATACATTAAGATGTCTCTTCTCCTCCTTATTCCCGTAATACTCTGCATTTACTGATTGGCAGCGGATTACATGGTCCCAGATGTATTGAGGGACATCTATAAAGAACAAAATTAATAAGAAAAATGTAATTTTTCCAATTTAGAATTTACCTCTGTTTGTTTCATATGTTGCTCGAGTGTGTGGAATGCATCTTGTCACTAACTCTTGTGCATGCTGTGGTTGACTAAATAGTGGAGTTGCACGGACATACAAATTATTTACTTGAGGATTCCATTTGAAATCAATTGGAAATGGGTCTGCGACTCTTATGAAGACTTTGTTTAAAATTGGCGAATACTGAAACAGAGTAAAATATCTTCTTAGTTAGTTATCAATCAAAGTAAAATTTAGTTTGAAAAATTTATGAGTTGAATTTTTATATGAATAATGGATGAGATGTTTCTTGTTAGGGTGATAGTAAAGAAGCTATGTTGATAGCATTGAGATTTAAGTCAACAGTAAAGTCTCGTATTAGCTATTGCAGCAAAGTGGGCTACATCTGGCGTCAGGTAGGTAGGTTACAGCTAATCTGACATAATCAAATCATAGATTATCCTTACACAGGGTGTCCATTTTATTTATTCATGTTTTTAACTGGTAGGTATGCAATACACATTACATCTAGCAAGCAAATACGATTGCTATATTAACACAATTAAAGTTGTAATCGAGATGGTTGCGATTGTTTTTTATTTGATATAAGTCAAAGTAATTCAGTGACATAAATGTTTTCCTTCTTATGCTATTTGTTATCTAAACATGAGACATCCATCTGACAAAATGTTTAAAAAACTTAGTTACCCGCACGAACAGGCTAGTTTTGCTAAACCTAAAGTCAGATCACGCTGGATGACAATGGAAGAAAATGAATTGGCAGTTCTTGAAAGGGTTATTGAAGATTCTCATACAAGTTAGAGAGAGATATAGAACTTTACCGTTTTATTAAAAAATTATTTTCTATGGTGAGTATTTGAGTATTTATCAGTTAATTAGTTAATGTTCTACATTTGATTCCACTTCTTTTTGATTGTTAATCTTATTTAAGTTACAATCTTTAATTGCTATATCTTGAAATACTGATCACCTGATTTTTAGGCAGTAATTGCTAAATAAAGTAGTTTTTCCGCCTTCAAATCTGGTAGATCGTCACACTATGTTGAAGAAAATTTACTTTAGATAGAAACTACTACGTATTATTCAAGAAGGGAAACATTTTGAACATTTATTAGTCTAATATATTTCTGTTTCTTATCCAAGATCAAAATAAACTTTGAAATGTAATGTGTGTTGCCTAGTTCAGATAAATGTAGGTTCGAACATTTAAGCTGGGCATCTTGTGTTTTATAATAAATGTACGTATGTACTACTTTGCATGAATGTCACCATACATACCTATACGTTTAATAATAATAATAATAATAATAATAATAAATGTATTTTGTATTGTTCAACAATTACATACAGTGCAAATGAAGAAATTTTTTTAAAAGAAACTGCAGGCTACGAATATTGCTGAATATGCCAAAACAAATTAATTACTTATTAAGGTAGTAAACTTACAATCCAGGAATTTCTGGTTCGATGCTGATCAATAAGTATCTTAAACTTAAAGGGGCCTTCATAATCGTCACTGCTCGAACCAGGTGATGCTGGTAGTAACGGGAGCAATAAATCCGGAATCTGAACTTCGTTAAATTGCTGTTGCATCGGAATTCGCTGATGATGTTTCTATAAATTTATAATTTTTCCAGAACCATAAAAATAATACATCTAGAAAGGCCACCTGACATGATGTTAAATTTAGTACAAAATTTAGCATTGTGTCAAACAGCCTTAAATAGAAATATAATTCTTCTAGATTGCAAAATTTAGAAAAATCATTGAAACAGCATGTTCAAGAAATCGTTTATTAATTTTGATACGTTTCTTGATTTACGTTTCGTGAAAACTTATGGCCCTTTTCAAGATAATGTAACATAAAAAAAATTATAATCAGATTTTTGTTAGTTTTAAAATATTTATATGTTCGAGTCACATCTGGTTACGAAAGGTAAGTCAAAAAGTGTATCAAAATTAATAAACAGATTTTAAGACAATCTGTTTTAGTGGTTTTCTTAATTTTAGAACCTAAAGAGTCTAAAGCAAAAACTAGAAATTCTCTTAAAATATATAAAGTGTACTTACTTGTGATGATCCTTTCTGTGATCTCACAGTAGACGCAAGCTCTCCGTACAGTGTCATTCTAGATATTGCTAAAATAAATAGAATTAAAAAACGTCAAACCCAGGTCTCTATCCTTTGCCATTTGTTATTAAACGAAGATGCAAATTACAGTAACATAAAGCAGAATACAAACTCCATAGGTACTTAATGTGATTGTAGCCAGCAGGTTTGAGCAGTTCACAAAAAAATCTTTAAATATACAAATGTATTTTGTATTTTGTTTTAAGTTACTACAATTTGGGTGTGATGTGATAAAAAAAGATTGTATTTAAATTCTAGCTGTTTAATCCTACATCGAACAGAAAGTTTTAACGTTTACTACATCAGTCAGTCGCCAGGTAAGTTCTGACATGTTTTGCTTGGCGGGTTAATACATGTTAGCACACATATTTTTTTGTGACGACTCGGGTAACAAATTTTACTTTATGCTGCTTTTGTAAAAAATCGTTTTGAACAAGTTTTTGGACTTTTATTACATCAGTTTTAAAAAAAGAAATCATTATCGTCAGTGTTGTTCTTGTTCAATCTGTATAAATCTGAATTAATACGTAATTAGACTCATACATTCTTTTCTAAAGTCAATAATTGTAGAACGAGCGGGTTTATAATAACATCAGATATTAACATTAATCAAACGTTATCAAGTAAAAATCAGACTTTTATATTCGATAAAACAACAAAGAGTTTCTTTTATATTTATTATTTGTTGATCCGAAAATCCTGTTTCAAAGCAATCAACGCACTTCAATTTTTTCGAGTAGTGTTTTTATCTTCTGCTATGATAAATACAATTCTAGAAAAAGCAGACACGAAAGCTTTGTGCATTTATGTGTAAAAGAATTGTAGTCGCAAGGTTGTTTTGTTAATTGCTTCTTTTACAACTGTGGGCACAAATATAATAATTAATAACATACAGTGACGAACATTAAATTGGATACGTTATAGGTATCCTAGGCTGACAGGCACTGTGGTAGCAAAATGATTTATTTTTATATTTTACAAACATTTTGGACAAAATGAATATTTGACCAAAAATCATTTAATATATTTTATTTCATGTCTTCAAAGAAGCATTTCTTACTTAGAATAATGAAAAATTCAATTGTATACGATATCAGAAAGCAAATGCTTATCGCGCGACAATGTCCTTCTTGGCAAAAAAGTATAAAAGTTGTTAATTCACCATATTAAGTCTTGTTTTTGGTACAGATTCTATGTGTAAATTTAAAATGGGAAAAAGTACATCTGTTAATATTCGTTCATTGTCTATTTTTAATAGAGAAAAAAAGAAAATCTTTATCAGAAATTGGGATGGTTGATCAAACTCTTCCAACAATTCAGTAATTGCAAATTCCGTCCATACAGGTTTCGGCATATATTTAGCCATTGACCAAAAAAAAGCTTTGTATAATATAGACGTGTTTGCATGTTGCACAGACAATGAAAACAAAATGAAGAAAATAAACAAATTTTGACTCAAACCAGAGTAATTTTAACATACGGCTGTTCAGCCCATTACATAAGTCTACTATATAAGGATATAATCCCAATAAATGTAACAAAACATATAGTAAAAATCTAGAAAGAAAAAACAAAGGACAATATCACAAACCCCAAATGAAACTCGTTGGAATTCCTATGACGACTGTCTGAAGACACTCATTTCTAATTACCATTTGTACAAACAAATAAGAACATTTAAAAGATTTCCGAAGTTACCAAAATATTAATGCTATACTAAATAATGTTTATTTAGAAAAACAATTGTCAGTTTTATCCAATATCTTAGATAAAATTCAATGTTTAGCCGATGCTATCGCATTTTGGAATAATCTGACTACAAATGAATTCCTTGTTGATCATCTAGAAATTCATTATTTTGCATATTTGATGCATCCAAAATATTTGGGGCAACCTCTTTTAGAATTCCAAGAGAATATTGCAGAAACATGCACGAAGGAAAATTATCCAGATTTTCTGCCATATCTTCTAGCATTCAGAATAAAAGATTTGGAATATATTTCGCAATCTCTTTTTAAACCTACCGTTTTTGAAAAATTCTCAGCCATCAAACAGTGGAAAATACAGCAAGAAATGAAACTTAAGAAGGTACCAGACTTGTCTTTCGAGTTTATGTGTAATCTACAATACTGTTTAGCTAGTGCTACCATCACTCGAGAAAGTTTTCTCAAGCTATGGCCTTATTTCAAACAAATTACGGAATCGTTTGGGATTTGAAAGAGCTCTTCAGTTGATCAGTTTGTAAGTGTTTTTGTATTTACAACAATATAACAAGGTTTAGTGTGATTTGCTTATTTTCTAAAAGATTGTTTTGTTACCTAATTTTTTATTATTAAAGGTTCACAAAAATGTTCCAGGCTTTTTTGTTTTAGACAAAACAAAATATTATTTGATGTTTAGTTTAATATTGCGAATAAATCTGTCAAGTGTCAGTTTTTTCTTAATGTATAGTAATAATTAACATTTTGTAAGTAACTGATAGACACCCAATTATGGGTTACCCACTGGACAGCCAACCCTGCTCTAAACCCATGTAAAACTTATCGACAGTAATCTATATTACAAAGAAGACAGAATAGAAGATTTAGGGAATACAAAGGGTTCAAGAAGAATTCTTAATTCTTAAAAAATCTAAAGTTAACTTCAACCGAATTGACAAACATTCCGTACCAATTTAATGGCACATTAGTAGATTACCGTATGACGAATTTTAAAACAGAATGGTTATTCTTTTTGTATTGCACGAAGGAAATCACTTATTGGTGAAATAAATCGTATTAAAAAAATTTCCTATTTATAGACGAGAGCAGATCTTCACTGTTTAGATGTGACTAAGCCAAAAGTGAAAGCCAAAAAGATATGTCTTGTATTGTCAAACATGAGGTTGGAAATCTGAGCTTTATCGAAGATAACATAAATAGAGAAATGTATTTAGATATTTTAAAACAAAATCTAAAACAATCGGCTGAAAAATTGGGTATCAAAGATACTTTTCATTTTTATCAAAACAATGGTCCAAAGCATAAATCCTTAATTGTGCGAATGTGGTTTTTATATAACTGCCCTAAAGTAATGGAAACTTTCCCACGACTGATGGTCAAATATTTCTTCAGTTGTAACACAGAAATTAGTAGAATCAGTGCCAAAATGACCTAGAACGGTTAATAAAGGTAAAGAAAATTACACAAAGTATTAAAAAAATTAGTTTTGTTTTTTATATTCGTTTAATATTTATTGTTATATGCTAAAGTATACAAATGAATGTTCTTGTCTTCTTTTACTTCTTCCAATTTTTACTTTCACTCTAAAAGATACTCCTGAGGTATACCATACCAATTCAACCAATACCCGGAATCCGACTATCTGCGATTCATTTGGAATTTAACGTCCTGTATGATGCAAAAAACAGATTTTTAAGAAGATTCTTTGATGTGTGGTTTCGGAGTTACAGCTTCGAAAGCGTTTCGAAAAATTGCTAAGAAATTGCCTTTAAACGGTCATAGACATAAATCTGTAATTTGCGGTATTGAAAAGCTCTTAGAATGGGTTTTCATATGATATATTGCATGATCTATCCGGAAGATTCTTGATTCTATACTGTGAATTTCAATTTTCCGAAAATGGCCATTTTTAAAATTTTGACAAAATCAACACACATAGCTATAGACTTACAAAGTTTCAATATGGCATCGTGATGACATCACATGCTATAGGCGGTGAGTGTATTTCCACTTACGTACTATCAAGAACAATACTGAGATTATACGACCAATCAAAGATGTAATCATATTTCCTACTAGACATTCATCAAAAATATCAAAATTGATTTATTCGGCACTAATCAAACATTTTAAGAATGGAGTAACAGGATATTTCTACTTTTTTCGGAATTTTAACTCGAAAGGGTATTCAAGAAATTCGCCTTCTTTTTTAAAGATTAGATTTTAAAATGAAATTATGCTATTAGTTAAACGAACTGATTCACTGATCACTGGTCCAAAGTATGTGTTTACTGTAGATGCCATCATGAAACTTTCCAGGTTTATTGCTATAATAGTAAATGAATATTCAAGGGTTTTATACCTTTTCGAGGTATTCAAGTTTAAAGTAGAACTTTAATGGCCTATTGGCCAAAAAATTTCAGAATAGGACATGCAATTATTATATGAAAAAGCCCTTCTCAAGAGCTTTAAAATGATACTAAGTAAGTAGAGCTTTCCATCTTTATTAGTACCAGAGATATGGTCGTTCAAATTTGGTGGAGCAGGAAAATTTATTTTTGAAGTGACCAAAATCTTAACACAGTATGTAAGACATCAAAAAGCGAAATGTTAAAATTTGGCAGTTCTTGTGACATTTGGACAACTGAATTTTGTTTTCAGGAATTATCTAAGACAACATTATTTTTTCTGAGACTTCCAGTTCTTGAGCTTACGAGAAAATGTGCCCTAGTTCTGAAAATTTTTGCTGTAATAATTTTCATCGTTAAATATTTTACAATAATTTCCAGTTTCTTGACATTACACTTCTAAGAATTTCGACCAATTTATCTAGGAATAAATAGAAATTAGCAAAATATATACGAATTAGATGTTAGGGTTGCGCAATACTCAGCAGAATAGCAGCAAAACAATTCATGGCTCCTTTATAAAATATAATCAAAACAAATTCACACCTACTTTTGCTAGTTTCTATTTAATCCCAGATAAATTGGAATATTTAAAAGTAAAATATAGAGAAACTGGAAATTACAGTATCATAGTTAATGATGAAAAAGCCTTGCATCAAAAACCTTCTAAAGCGGGGACGCATTATCTGGTAAGCTCGAAAATTGGAATTTAACATTGCACAAAAACTGCAAAATTCTAATATTTCAATTTTTTTTAATTTAACAGAGAAGTTACTTTTTTTATACCAAGCGTATCATCTGGCGCTAGTCTCTCACTATATTAAAATTTCATCAGAACCATTGATTTTTTCTAAAATATCGACAATTTTTAATTTTGGTATTCAGGGTTGAGATTCTACATTTCAAATCAAATTTCCTGACCTTTTCAGAATTCCCATGCAATTTTCCTGAAAATCCCATGTCATCATGTCATCATCAAGAAAAAAACCCCGGAATCCTTATTTTACTTGCTGCAATTCTTACTCTACCAGAAATGATTTGAAATTTGCCACAATATTCATTTTACAGTTTTTAAAGATTGTTCAACTAAGAACAAATTCATAGCTATTAAAGAAAAAAAAACACGATCGTTGCGACCTCTGCTAAAAATTAAGAAAAAATATGATGGTGAGCAATACTGTTGCGATAATAGTGAATCACATCGTCCGAACCAACCAGAAGGATACAGTAAGGATACAAAATTTAAAGCCATCTGTTGGTGTATGCTTTTTACTAGTTAGGACTTTTTCTAAATTTAGCAAAAATCACCTCAAGAATAAGTGCCCATGGAGGATCCCTCGGGGGCTCCAAAACAGACATGGCGGTCCCCTTGGGCTCCACACCAAACAAGCGAGCCGCTCCTTAGACTCCAGAAATAACATGATGAGGGTATCATTAAATTCCCTGACTTTTATTTATATTTCCTCTAATTGTATGACATTCCCATGACTTTATCAAAATTTTTCCCTGACTTGTCTAGGTGAGGCTGAACTCTACTATTTTAAAAGACGCCAATTTCTGCCAAACAAGAAATGGTATGGTAGAACAGTTTGTATTTGGCTTTCGGACATGCACAAATTATTGACAAAAAGAATTTTTTAAAGAAAATATCAAAAATAAAGGTTTTTCCCATTTGGTGCGATCTTTTCGGCGGTCGTTGTATATACAGTGTGTCCCCGGATTGACTTCACTATAGGTATAACCGATCAAAAATTTTTGAATCTCGTTTTGATGTTTTGGGATACCACCCTGCTTGGTATAAAGCACATTTTTAGTTTTTAAAACCCAAGACGGTCATGACAATTGAGAAAACACCATTTTATGTTGAAGCAAAGTGCCATTTCGGTCAATAATACGGCAAAATGTTATTAAGGAAAGTTGTTCAGAATATGAAATTATGGCTATATGCGAAATTTCACAAATATCAAATCACTTTGACTAAATCAGTAATTGATTTCTATTCTTGCCAGCTACCTACAACTTCTTTCTTTGCTATTTTCTCAGTTTTGATGATTTTACTAAGAAGATGTCGGACAATAAAGACAAGTTTTTATGAAAATTTTTTGAAATAACATAACCTTCATTATTTTTGATCTAAAAAAATACATAGACAAGTTTTTCCTAATCTAATCAATTTATCGTATGTCCTGCGATATTTTTGAGTAACAGGCGTTTGAAGTTTAGTTAGAACACACTTTCATGAATTTTCGCAATAATAATATAACTAAAATTTTTATTTGAGGGTAAGTGAAACTGGGAGTAATCAGTCAAGTAACAAGAGGGACAGCATGTCGATTCCTCTTGATTCTAAAAAAACGTGCCGCCGACTAGCTGGTGGTTTCCTGGAAATTTTGTGCCTTTATCTGTTCGAACATGAATTTTGCTTGATCTTAAAATAAAAGGGAAGTATGAATCTGCGATCACTAATTAGTCAACAGTATAATAATGAGCTACAACATATGCATGTGCAATACGAAAAATTTTTATAATTTATTAAATAACTGAAATATCACAATATCGACATCAGCAAGCACTGAGATGGAAGTGTCTGAAGAGGATTCAACAACAAGAACTGCAAATTATTCTTTAGTAGTGAATTATTTGAAGAAACAGTTGATATAAATTCTGAAAGTTCCTCATATTTTATCGGATGATTCAGGTTTGTGGCCTGAAACCATTAACAATGATTTTGCTAGTAATGCAGTAAGACAAGGATCAGTCCCAGTAACTCAAAACTTTAATTTTCCGATAAATAGTGATAGGAGAAAATTATCGGATCATTATTGTAAGAGAACTTCATGGTGAAAAAGTCAAAAGAGACTGGCTGATCTACACGATGTCATAAGATTCAATATATTGTTTTTGCTGTAAAATTTTTAGCAAAACGACAAATAAATGGCTTTTCAGATTGGCAACATTTGTCTTTAACTTTGAAACGACATAAGACAAGTGTTGTTCATAATTAAAATGTCAAATCTTGGCTAAATCTGATTAACAGTTTAAAAACAAAAGCAACCATAAGCCAAATGCAACTGCGACTTATTGAATCAAAAAAAAACATTGGTGTGAAGTAATGGAAAGGATAATTGTCGTAAAACAGTTCTTATCACGTCAGTGAAATGGTATCAACTTTTGATTCGGCTATGCCCAAACATATTTGCAGAATCAAACAATCAAAATCGAAAGATGATTCAAGTCGTATGACTCATTATTTGAGGATTTACTAGGTACTACAATTAAAAACAATATTTTAAATATGATTAGACAATCAAAATATTTTTCTATCATATTAGATGTGTTCTCTTAATGATATCAATAAAAAGGTAGAAATTTATGAACATTTTATTGGTTTTTGTCCAATCACAGATTCCGCTGGTGAGGGTTTATGCAATTTTGTAATCAATTTATTTTCAGAATTATATTTATAATATGCGAGGGCAAAGCTATGACAATGGGTCTAACATGCGTAGAAAGCATAACGGCTTACAAAAAAAACTTTTAGAAATTAATAATCGTGCATTTTTTGTTCCATGCTCCGCTCATAGCTTGAATTTAGTAGTGAGTGGTGCGGCCACAATTTCTCACGAAACTATCAATTTTTTAATGTGGTACAAAAATTTGCTCTACTGTAATTTGGTTTGACATTCTGAACAAAATTAATGCTCTTAGCAAAATGATGCAAAATCCTATTATGAATGTTAAAAAAATGCGCAAATTTACTAAAAAATTTAATCGATTATTTTACAAAATATCGTTCAGATGAAAGTTTTGTTAATGACCGAAGCAAGTATTCGCTCAAGAAAGAAGAAAAAATTTTTGATTATGAACACAGTGACGAGGTTGTGATCGATCCAAAACTTAATTTTAAAATCGAATTTTTCTACAGAATCGTAGGCCAAACTTTGTTTTCTTTAAACAGTAGATTTGAAGAACTACAAGATTTTGATGATATATTTGGCTTTTTCAGTAATCTATTTAATTATCCAGAAACAGAATTACTAAAAAAACTGCAAAGACTTAGATTTCAAACTCAAAGATGGTTCTCGACGTAAAAAAGACATTACGGAATTGATTTATTTAATGAACTCAAAGCTTTGAAGTTACATTTTCTTCAAGAACCATTACATTACAATAGCATTTTGCAGCATATTTTTGAAAATGATTTAATATCTACTTTTCCAAACACGGCAATATCCCTAAGAATTTTATTAACATTACCAGTATCAGTTGCATTCGGAGAAAGATCTTTTTCAAAATTAAAGATAATTAAAAAATATTTGAGATCAACCATGATTCAACATCGTTTAAGTAACTTATCTCTAGTGGCAATTGAACACGAAATATTATAGTAAAATTTCATGATTTCATTCTTAACAAGAGGCGCTAAGTTCAAAGTTGCACGCTGGCGCAAAACAGCTTAGCGACGGCCCTGCACATTAATATTCTTATTGTTGCTAATTTTAATTTTATTTTTGAGTTATTTTTGACCCATTAAAATATTCTTAGGGTGTGATGAATTTTACAATGTGATAGGACACGAAAATCCTTTAAAAGCATATTGAAACGTCCCCTTACATTTTTACGTTTTTATATGCTGATATTAAAACCTGAATAATAATAACACATTCTGTTCCAAAAAACATTTAATAAAATCAATTTTTATTACTGGAATTCACGATTGTTAAGATAGCTAAATAGAAGTTTTTAACAGAAATAAAAAAAATATTATAGAAAAGAGGTAAAACTCAAAACAACAATTTATAAAAATAAAATTATCTTAAATACTGTTATAAAAAAAAATAAAAGTTGCAAATATCAAACCACCACCTCAAACTTTTTTCAAGAGCACTCACCTTAGCCCCTTTGGAACAAGTAAAACACGTCGCAGTTTCAAAAACAACTAGATCTGCACAAAATCTACTTGGCAAGCTACCCTTCTACAAACACAGACACTTCTACAGATCCTCTCAGTGTTCCCAATACAAAAACTGCTAATTTCCCAAAGATTCCTGCCATTAAAATTCTATCTTTGGGAATCAAAAATACAATCCTTTATTTATTAATATTTTAATTTTATAGCAGTCAGAAAAATATATAGAAGTTTCTACGTGCATAAAAATAAGTAATTTGCTATATCATGTGAAAATAGGAAAATTAAGATTAATTTAAATTTCCTGTATTTCTCACTTTTGAAAAATTCCGCCAAATATACCAAAACAAGTCAATTTTAGAAACATTTAGCCCTTCATTTTCAGAGTACTTGAATTTGTTTAAGGTTTAATGATAAACTCAATACTACATTGTTATAGACAAAGGGATAAATAATTTTCTCGTATAGCTAAATTACTAAAAGGGTTTTCTAATGCAGATACAAGTTACTAAATAATAATTCCATCAATAGATTCTGGTATATACAAGGACTGATATCTTTGGATTTGATTTTGAAATCTGCTTTGCTCTTGAGGTCAAACTCCCTAAAGTTTTCGTATAATATCTTGCATATCCCAAATCAGGTTTTTCTTGTTTTTCTTATTTTTATTAGACTCGCTGAGGTTAATTTCATATCATATTATAGAAAAGCCATGAAATTATTTTACATAAGAAAGTGGTATGCAGTTAAATTGTGATGTTGTTGTTGGCCAGAAGTCTGGACATAAAACTTTTTTTGGAGTTTAGTCTCCCATATAGTAAGTATGGAAAGATGTCCATTTATATTTGAATAGACCTCTATGCCCAATAATCTTTTTCAGCTTTCATATTTAGTGTGTGACTCTCCGTCATAACTGAAGAAATTAGAAGCTTTTATTGTATGGTCTTTAGCTGGTCATAGAGAGACCAAATTTTTTGACGCGAAGTATAATCGAGTAGAAATAAAAAAATTCAAATACAAATTTAAATGATTCTACTCAAAAGAAACACCTTTTATTAATCCAAAGTACCTGTAACGATGATAAATGATGTTAGAACAAGAGCTAGAGTTAGAACCCGTCTAGCATTGTTGGCGGCCTTTCGTGAGCTAGGGGCCAATGGAATACGATACTCTATAGCCTAGAGAAATGTGCTGTAGTTAATTTTACCTTTACTTTGTTCTATATTAGTAATGGTACCGTCTTCAATCAAACCATTAAACTAAATAATCTCAATTTACTTCTTCCTATTGGAATTTATAGCCCTCACCCTTTTTCAACCTGGCTTGGGACAGGCTTCGGCGGGTTTACTATGTTTTATTTTATTCTCAAAACCATCCTTACAAAGAAATTCCTATTTAATAAATTATCGTCAATTCTATTTATACAAAAACCGTTTTGCAAACTTTAGTCAAACCAAAACCGATTTAAATTCTAATTGCCTTTGGTTTATTGTATGGTTGGTACCTAACTGGACGTTTGGGCACCTTTATTTCTTCAACACCTCGTTTCTTTTCTTTCTCCAAAATTATACGATACAATCTCACTCTTGGTATCTTGAATTGCTCACGTTCACGTTGCCTCAAAAGAGGTGTTTCGTGATACAAGATGGGTTTTTGGCCGGGCTGCTTTGCTTTTGGTGTCTTGACATGCTCCCGTATTCTTCCACTCAGAACTGTATCCTTTCGACAGACAACCATGACAGACTTCCAAGCTCGAGCCACATTGAAAAGAGACTGAGGATCCAAATACCTGTAACAATGATAAATGATGTTAGAACAAGAGTCTACAACCAAAAATACAATGCAATAGAAAATAAATAAAAATAAAATTTAAAACCTTACCTCAATATGACGACCAAGACCCCCACTGGTAATAGGGACAGCAATGGAACACCAAACTCGATCAGAGAGAGCATCTTGCTTGCCCTTCTTATCAATAAAGAATGAATAGAAATGCAAAAATGCCAGGGTTTTATACCCCTCGTGATCGATCACGCGGAAACGATGACTCGACCAAGCGTGCATTGTTTATACGTTTTTGGCGGGAAAACAAATCAATTACAGAATAAAGAAAGTTTTGGTTCTATGTGCTATTTCAAATTTTGAAAATCTGTTCAAAGAATATTGATTTCTTGTGCTTATTTTATTTGTTCTTCCTCATCAACTTTACCTTCTTTGGTTTGATTCTATCATGTCCAATAGGTTTTTGCAAGCTTTAATTTCTTCAGAGCCTCGGTAACTTCCTTATTTCATGCTGTTCATCATTAATATATATCTTTTCCTTCGATTTTAAATCATCTTCCTTTGAGCAGTTCCCTCCTTCAAGTAACTCATTTAATTTCATCCATCTTTATTCTCGATAAATTTGAGTGTGCCATCTTCACTTTTCTTGAAGCTCTTTAGTATCCTGTATAACAATTTCGAATTGCCTCGTCCTTGTTTCTCCATTCTATTGCCGAAATTTTCACATACATTCTGTTTTGCTTTTTTGGCCGCTACTTTCACTTTTATTATATTTATTTATACAGTTCGCAGTGTTCTGCATTCTTAGTTTTGTACATATTTTTTCCAAGCTTTCTTCTTGGCCTTGACCAATTCCTTTATATAATTGTCATCCCACCAAGGTGTTTGGGCATTTAACTGTCCCACATACTGTGATTGCTGCTTTCGTTATGCAATCTTTGAAAATCTTCCATACATTTCCGACATTTCGTTTTTGGTATTGGACTCTTTCTCCATGTTTTTGAACTTGAGTTTCAATGTTAGTTTCAGTATTCTTCAGTTTGTAATTTGCAATTCCTTATATTGTTAAGTTCTTGTTTCTGTGTGTATCCGAAGTATTGTCTCGACCATACAGTGGTCCTCTTTTAACTTTAACATTCTTAATATCCTTAGTAATGCCTCTTTTAGAATTTTGCAGTAGACACTACTCAAAAATTGATGTACTTAACTTACTTTAAAATAGGATTTCCTGATAAGCATATAACAATAGAGTTCTATTTCTATATCTTTTGTAATATTAGAACAACGTGGACCATAAAATTGATTGACCAACAAGACTTAACCACATTATTTTGGATAATTGAGTTGCGCAAGTTTTTTCGTAGCATTACCTCAGTCGTTCTCGTAAATGTAGTACGTGTCAACAATTCCCACTACTGTTAAAAAATAGCATCTAGATAATCTCCTCATAGAATATCGAAGTTGTTGGGTAATAAGGATAAACTGTCCCAAAGAAAATCCACATCTGGATTATATTGTATATAAAACAATAAAAATTCTGCTAACAAACTATAAAGGTCAAGTTTACATTAACGAAATATTGCCCAAATCATTTACAGTAGTTGTACGCTTTACTTTTAAATACCGGTGTACTTACTTACTTACTTACTTATCCAGACCTCGTCTACTGTTAGGTGTTCAGGGCTTGAACTGAGTTTAAACTGTTTCTTATAAACTCCTTTTATTTCTTTCTATCCTTTGCTGTACTTACTGCCCTTTTCCAGTCATAATTCCTGTTCGAAATCAGCGACGCTATCTGATCGTCCCATGTCTTTTTGGGCTTGCCTCTCCCTTTCCTTTGGACTTTGGTTTCCCATATTAACTTCGCCACTCTTGTTTCTGGTATCCTCACCATATGTCCCCACCAGTTCAGTTGCTTCCTTTCTATCATCTTCTCTAGCGGCTCAACCTCCAGTTCTTCTCTGATATCTACATTCTTTATTTTATTCATTCTCGGGACTCCCAAAATTTTTTGAAGAAACTCCATTTCACACGCTCTTAGCATACTCTTCAACCTCTCTGTTAAGACCCAAAACTCGGCTCCATATAATAAGGTCGGAACAAACACTGTTTTATACATTTTCAGCTTTGTGTTTCTACTCAATTCCACTTTACTTATGAAGGAACCACCCCTTTTGTTTTAGCTCTCATTTCTTTCGTTAACTCATCCATTGCTAATATAAAAGAAGTAGACTTAGGATACTTCCCTATCTAACGTCTTTTTCTGTCAAAAATTCCCTCGTGTTATTTCTCTAGATTCTTACAACGTTTCTTGTTTTCTTTTGTAACCAGATCTCTAGGTATATTTCGGAGCTTTAATAATAGCCTCTATATTGCCTCTTTGTTTACTGAATCGAATGCCTTCTGTATATCAATTGCCCATGTATATTGTTTCTCCTTTTATTTTAATCTTTTCACAAATCTGTGTCATTGTAAATAACCACTGATTTATGTTTTTTCCTTTTCTAAAGCCTGCTTGGTTGTCTTCCAGTTTTGAAAAATGAAATCTCTCTATAACTATCGCAAGCCATTTTGTCCCCTTTTTTATGTACATGCATTATTATTGCTGTGTTTCATCTTTCAGGTAGTGTTTTATCTATCTATATTTTATTCAATATCTTTCCCAGAATTTCCTCCCCTTCCAATCCTATCTTCAGCATTTCCGGTTTAATTTCGCCTATACCGGCTGCCTTTATATTTTTCAGTCTTTGCAGCGCTACTTTAAATTTCCTCATTTTTATGTTGATTTCCCATGTTTGTTTGCTTTCAACTAATTCTCCTGTTTATTTCCAGCATATTTTCTTTTCTGCCTTCTAGTAGTTCGGACAAGAACGATTTCCATCTTTCCTCTATTCCTGTTTTTTCTTCAGTAGCTTTCCCTCTTTGTCCTTGATCCATTGCACATCTATACCTTTTTCTTTTCTAAGTCCTTTTAACATCGTGCACAGTTTTTTCTCGTTTTCCTCACTTCCTTCTTCCAACTCTTCTGGGAATCTTTCCCATAATTCCCTCTTTTTAACTTTCTTTCTCCGTGTTTGGTAGTCCTTGTAATCTTTTTTGGTTTTTGTGCTGAGATATTTTTGCCATTTTACCTTTTTGTTTCTAATCTTTTCTTTTAGATTGCCGCGTTTGTTTCTTCTTGCTAGATATCCTCGCTACTCCACACACCTCTTTTGTAGTTTTGATAATTAACCTTTCAAGATTTCCCCACGTTACGTCTATATCATCTGTTATGAACCCTAGCATTCTTTCTTCCACTTCTTTAATTTTTGTCTGGTATCTCAATCCTACTAGTTTTATTGCACTTGCATCCTTAATTCTTAAGTCTATTATTCTCTGTTCGTTTGAGCTTACACCTTCTCATTATTATTTCATCGTTACCAACTCTTCCGTTCAAATCCACACGCAATATTAGTATACCTTGTTTTTTCTTTACTTGTTCTTGGACGCTTGACCAAAAGTCATCTTCTACTCTTTTACTATCCGATTCATTTGGGCCGTACGCTATTATAATGGTGATGTTACTGACTATGAATCAGGTTATCCAGCCAATCAGAATGAATTAATACAGTCTTTAGGAGATAATTTAAACAATTATCTGATAACCGAAATTAATTCGGTTCCCTTTTTTGGATAGCGACAAATGTTTTGACCATTGCTAGTTTAAATGTAAAAGAATATAGAAACAAGTATGACTACTTTAAAACTGAAGCTATTTCCGTTTGGAAAAAAAGGAAAAAATCTTCGACTTTTACGTCAATTCGAGGACTACCATTTTAACCCTTTCAGTCCCATTGATTACATGGTGGTACCACACATCAAATTGTCAGTTTCTGAGAACCTGGCCAGAGGTTTCACATTGTAGCCGCATGTGTGCTGCCACCTATCATCCATAAAAGTAAATACAAGTAGAATTTTGTTGTGCATAAACAAATTTAGAGGTTATATTTGTGTGTCAGATGAATTGTATAAAAACTCTCCAAAATATTATAATAATGAGCTGTAAGTTGTTATTTTTATGTTAAATGTTCTCTTCCCCTGCTATGTATTTATTCAACTCGGGGTAGACTGTGGGATTATTTTATTCAAAAAAATTGTAGCGACCAGTGGGACAAGCGAAGTCATTCATTTTTAAAATTTCAGGGGCGAAACGTAAAGTATCGTCGTATCAGGAGTTAAAATGGTTGTCTATTGATCAAGTAGATGATCTTTTGGCAGAAATACCTTCTGATCTTGAATCCATCGATACTGACAGCGACTTCGACGACGATATTTTTGTGCCATCAACTAGTTCGAATAAAATACAAATCTACACAGACAGCGACTTCCATGTTGAAAGTGTTTCTAAGCCATCCATTAGCTCGAAGAAAATGCAAATTTTATCTCAAATTATTGTAAAACCCCCAAACTTGGGAAACTCGGGAACTACTGCATGCAGCTCTGAAAGGTACTCTTCAGATGACGAAGACCCTGTTCCCACAGTATTACTAAAATCTCCTACTCCAGACGTAGAAAGCTCCGATTACGACTCAGAAGATAATGTACCATTGACGCAGTTGCAGAAAAAGAAGTCGATAGTTTGGAAAAAGGTTGCTTCTCCGGTTGTGCCCATGCCATTTGAGGAATCACACGGACCCTCGATTCCAGACAATGTGAAATATCCTTACGAAGTATTTCTCACTTTATTTGCGGAAGATATAGTAGCTAACATCGTTTTTCAAACCAACCTGTAAGCTAATCAGCAAGGCAGACCATTTACACCCACACCTAAAGACGAAATGTTGGTGTTTTTTAGAAATAAACATTTTGATGGGTATAAAACCATTGCCAAGCTACAAGAATTGATACGTGACAATTACGTTTCTAGTAAAATGTCCAGAAACAGATTTAGCTGGTTATTAGGAAACATTCACATAAACGATAACGCTTTGTCGCCCAATTATGACAAATTGTACAAATTACGTCCTTGCTTGAATTCTTTGTTGGAGTCTTTCCGAAATTGCTATAAATTTGGGGAGTACCAATCTATTGACGAGAACATGATTCGCTTCAAAGGAAGGTCTAGTCTGAAGCAATATATGCCCCTCAAACCTATAAAGAGGGGTTATAAGGTTTGGGTGAGAGCAGATATCAATGGCTACGTAAACAAATTTCAGATGTACAAAAGTCGAAAACCTAAAGACTGAAACTGGGTTAGGGGAGCAAGTCATTAGAGACTTGACAATATCTCTTATTGGTAAATACCACATAGTTTTCTTCGACAATTATTTTAGTTCAGTGTCTCTCATGGCATATCTACAAGAGAACAAAATTTATGGTTGTGGAACAGTTCGCACAAACCGTAAATTTTTACCTTCTGATATCTCTGAAGATAAAATACTTAGACGGGGGAAAACTGACTAGAGACAAGCAACCAGTGGAATTTTATATACTAAATGGAAAGATCAAAGATGTATCAGCTTCTTGTCAAATTACCATAATCCAGATGAACTCTCTAATGTAAATAGAGGGCAAAAAGATGGATCCTTACAAGTAGTGCCCTGTTTATCGATTGTCAAAGATTACAATAAATTTATGGGCGGGGTGGACAAAGCTGATATGCTAAAAAGCCTGTATAAAATAAGTAGAAAAAGTAAAAAGTGGTGGCATAGGATCTTCTTCCATTTCGTAGATGTTACGGTTACAAACGCTTATATAATTTTCAAGAACAGATGCAGAGGTCCAACACTAAGCCTAATTTGTAATTTGTCTGTTACATAAGTACCTAGTACTATATTTAAAAACAATGTAGTATAATGTGCTGTTTTTTTTCTAATATTATGTACCTCATAAAATACTAAAGCGCCTCGAAATCACGTTTGCGGGGCCCTAAAATTATATTTAAACCACTGTATTAGTCATAGCTTTCTAGAAAAAGGTTCTTACTATAAAAGAACTGCGTCTCAGCCTTGAATATATTCAAGGGTTCCAGTCAATCCTGTAAACACTGGTGTTCCGTTAGTTTCGCCGAACACGGCTGAAGACCATTGTAAGTGTCTGAAATTTTTTCATAATTTCCCACCGCTCATAAAAGACCTTCAGGTTTTGAAGTTCACGCCTTTTAAAACCACACAGGGTGCCTTTTCCATGTCTGGTTTCTTTCTTTTATTGCACCCAAATGTTCGACGAGGGCAGAAGAATGCCGTAATATAGCTGTCAATCAGTCTGACAAGTTTTAGAAATTGGTAAGAGGAAGATTGTTGTCCAAATACATTTAACAAATAAATAAGCACCACTAAGCAGATAAGTGACCTTGCAAATTAATAAAGAAATCAGTAAATCTCGCGCAATTGTTCCATAATTACGTTTTTTCAGTTACAGATGAGTAACCCCTAAAAGTGGTAAACTTAAGAGTGCATATGCACACATATGTAAAATTCGCCATTTCATGAAATAACCAGGCATTTCATGTAATGCCAGCTTTCATTATTTTAATTAAGAATTTCATATTCGATACCCTCCGATTTATTATTTATTTGTTTCTAATACAGTTTCATAAGAAAACTAATTATTGCTTTTGTCACAATCAGGTATGAAACGTTAAAAATTCAAATTCTAGTTAAGATTTGAAACGCCTACTGATAACGTCACAATGGTTTTAGTTTTACATTTTTCTGGAGACCATCACTGTGTTTAAAATTTTGACATAATCCTTTTACACGCTCAATTGCTTTTCCTAGTAGGCAAGTCTAATATTTCCGAAAGGGTGGGTATGATGCTTATTGAATGGTCTACTGTCTACAGTAAGGCATTTCTAAGAATTTCACGCTTGATTCATTTATTAACAAATTTTAAAGTTATAAAGGTAGGTTCTATGGATGAAATCTAAACCAGTTGTTATTTGCTAATGCTAAATACACGAATTTTCTTCTAAAAATCATTTTATGTTATTTATGTAAACTTGCCATAAGAGAAAATTTAAGGAAATAAAAATTGAAAGTTTTCAAGGTAGCGATTAGCGAGTTTTCTATAAAAAGGTTTGATTGACAGATCAACTATTTTTATTAAATTTGAAAATAATATTCACATTATAAATACCTTGGATATTGAAAATGTCACGCACAGGCTACCTCACGAATTGCATTGGCGATATGGACAGTGGCTGCTTGTAGGTTATGTTTATTTACATTCTTATTACTTACAATTTATTCCGATTTTGCTTTTTATTACAATTATTATATTATATTATCAAAAGAATGCGGAGGTTTGCGCATCAAGCTACAGCAACTTAATACAGAATTTTGCTTTTTAAACAGCAGAAACATTATTAACGAAAAACATTTGATAGTGAGTTTGGAAGTTTGAAATTTGAAAGTCGTAAATTAAACCAGGCGTGATTACAATTTCAGTTTACGTTCTCCCTAATTGCAGTTAGGAAATCTATAAGAATTTCTACGAATTTGCTGAAAATAATTGTAATAATCTAAATGCCGATATTTTAATAGTAGGAGACTTTAATCTACCGAAGGTATCAAATTTAAATAAACGATAAATCTAATTATTCGAATAAAATCAGAGATATTCTTCATTTTCCTAATTGTTACTCTTTTGTATAAATAAATTTATAATACTAACGACAGAATTTTAGATTTAGTACTAATCAAAAATCAAAGAAACTTTACATAATGAAGAAGAAGAAAATTTACTAAATATAGGCCATAGGCCAAGCAAGTTTTGTTAGTCGCATAAGTTTGTTTCCGTCATTTGCGCTTCCATTTTAATATTAACTATCATAACCCAACAATTACGGTAACATTATATCAACTTTGCTCGACCAAGTAGCAAACGTAAGATTTGTAAAAAATTTTTAGATCAGACTTAAGAATATTTTATTAATCCTCAATGGTAACGTTGGATAACATTGGGTGCATATCAATATAAAATGTTAATGTTTTAGAAAATGCACCATCATCATGATCAAGAATCATAAATGAAGTGTTTCGTGGGTTAAATTGTGTTTGTGTGTATTTAGATTGCATCTTGATTTTTGGCAAACTGTAAAAAGTCATTTTCATCATTTAAAATTAGTTTTAAATCGTTTAGACAGTTATGGATTATTGTTAAACGTTGAGAAATGTTTCTTGGGTGTAAAGGAAACGGAATTTTTGGGATTTGGCTTAAATTCTAGATTATCCAATTCCTGAAACTCAAAAACAATTCAGAGCTTTTAGTAATTTTGTTTTATACTACCACAGATTTGTTCCAAAATGTGCAGAAATTTAATTGTAATAAATTAATTATACCTGGGAATTTTGGCACATCCAATCACAACTACTCAGCATATCTACTGACGGTAATCAAAATGTAATTGGTGGAGATTTTTATCAAAATATGAATGGACACAAGAACCTCTTGCCTTTCCTAGCAAATCTCACTCCAGCTGAAGAGATATATAGCGTTGTTAACCATCAAGTTCCGATGTTTTCTTATTGGTCAAGACTTTATTGCCTTCACTGATCAAAAGCGTATCACTATTACAAAAGGTAACGATAGCTACTTACTATAAGACTGGAGAAACCTCAAATATATTTCACAGTTCTCAATACATCAAAGAAAATCACAAAATCCTAGCTAATTGCGTGGCTTGTGTTTCCCGAATTTCTGAAACACTAGAATCAATCAATTTTGTAACAATGGCATGAGCTCGAAGAAACGATCCAGGATTACTTCAATTATGAAATAATCCAAACTTTAATTTATTTACTGATCCTGACTGTTATAATCTAGTGTTTAATTAATTTTTCACATTATGACTTTGGACTAATCTTTAAGCATTTATTGTGTTAAAAAGAGCAAATAAATTGCAATTACGATTTATTTTATTTAGATTTACTTTGTGGAACTCCATGTTAATAAAAGTATAATAATTAGAACACAATTCCACTTATAACCTCAAATTTTTTCGCTTGATACGTTTCCATATATACACATCTTCTTCAAAGGCATAAATATGCAAGTTGTTATGGTAACCACTAACCAGCTAACTTAATCTAAATTTAAGCAAAATTATGATATTCATTCTGCATCCAGCACTTGCAGCAACGGCAATCTTATAAGGTCATTCTGCTCGTTCATTAAAAGCTGCTTTGTGCTCGTGCTTGTAATCTAGTAATCTTTTCCAAAGTTCCATATAAATAAAGTTACTACAAAAGCTTTTGTAATAAGACATTCTTATAGATTTTCTAACATTGAAATCATAGTGAAGTTATATCAAACTTTGGTTCGACCTCACTTAGAATATGCTTCATTAATATGGTATCCGATTTCTATATTTTAAAAAATTTAATACTTATCCCGGTTTTAAAAGAGTTTAACCTCTAGATCTTAGAACTGAATATAAAATAACAAGTTTAGAAAATCTCTGAAAAATTAATTTTGTGATTCTATGTAACAAAAATTAAAATAATCTTGTAGATAATGCTTTTAGCTTAAAATTCCCACTTAGACTTATTCGTTCTTCTATCATGTTTCCAGGGCTGGGCAGTATTTGAAATACACGTATTTGAACTACGTATTTTAAATAACACATCGTTCAATAAGTCCCGAGACTAACAACGAAAACAACATTTTTTTTTTCAAAAATCATTTTTATTCATCAATATAATCTCCTTTTAGAGTGATAGAATCTTTCCAACGCCTTTCCAACATTTCTATACCATGTTTATAGAAGGATTTATCCTTTGCTTCAAAATAGGCTTCAGTTTCGGCAATGACCTCCTCATTCGAGCCAGTAGTCGCTGGGGGCTAAATCTGGCGAATACGGGGGGTGGGGAAGCAAATCAAAGCCCAACTCGTAGATTTTTGCCATTGTTTTCATGGACTTGTGGCATGGTACATTGTCTTGCCGAAAAAGGATTTTTTTCTTCTTCATGTGCGGTCGTTTTGCTGCGATCTCCTCCTTCAAACGTACCAACAAGTCAATATAATAATCACTGTTGATCGATATACCTTTTTCCAGGTAGTCAATGAAAATGACGCCATGTGTATCCCAAAAAACAGACGCCATGACTTTGCCAGCAGATTGCTGCGTTTTTGGACGCTTTGGGCGGCTTTCGCCAGCCATGCGCCACTCAGATGATTGCCGATTCGACTCCGGAGTGAAATGATGTATCCATGTTTCATCCATGGTCACGTATCGACGCAGGAATCCTTTTTATTGCGAGTAAATAGCGATAAACAGCTCTCTGAATCGTCGATTCGTTGCTGTTTTTGTTCCATTGAAAGCAATCGCGGCACCCACTTGGAAAAAACCTTTTTCATGCTCAATTTTTCATGAAGGATTGTAAATACGCTTCCAGATGATATCTATGTCATTTCTGCAATCTCACGGACCTTTACTTTGCGATTTTTCATTACGATTTTGAATACTTCACTCACATTTTCCGGTGTAACGGCTTCCAAAGGCCTACCCGAACGTTCCGCATCGTTTGTGTCCGTACGACCACGTTTAAACTCAGCATACCAACGACAAATCGTTGATTTGGATGGAGAGGAGTCCGGGTAACGTTTCTCAAGCCATTGCTGGGCTTCTACGGTGTTTTTACCCATTAAAAAACAATGTTTTATCAACACGCGAAACTCGCTTTGTTCCAATTTTCAAACAAATTACAAAGTGACTTTACTCTAACCTCGATAACTCTGCTGTTTGTGGTCCAATCGACGTGAAATTTTTACACGTTTCATGTGAAGGTTCGCACTCTAGGGAAACGTGGCTAGTTTGGTACTACTAGCACCATCTCTGGGTTAGTCTCGGGACTTATTGAACGATGTGTTACATTTTTGACACGTATTTTGTATTTTAAATACTCATGTTTTAAAGAGATATTTTGTATTTTTTGTTTTAAATGCTCATTTTTAAAGAGGTAGTTTGTATTTTGTATTTTGTATTTCAAATACAAATTTTAAACTACTTTTTTAATTTTTTGCAACTAGAGTATACTAGAAGAAAGCAGTTACACGTAACAGTAAATGAATCGAAGATAAAGTCGTTCTTTTACTCGTCCGATAAAATGTTTAGAAACCTTAGTATTTTTTTAAAGAAATCAGAACTTTATTAAATTTCGAATTGAACACAGACACTTGATTGGTTTGTTTCTGTATACCTTGAGAATTCCAACCAAAGAATAGTGTACATACCATAGGACTAAGGGGGTCTCTTAATCAGTGATGTATAGCTAGAAGAAATAGTGGGGGAACGCTGATTGTCAGATTACACATTTATTATATAAAAATAATTAGATTTTTTAAAGAATGTTTAGTATTTATTGGTAACTAGAAGAACGCTGTTCCCCTGCGTCCCCCTCCGCCGCCCCACTGCTCTTAATCCCTTGTGCGATTCACATTCACCTTCAGGATTAAAAGTATCATCTTAATTCCATGGTATATACCATTTTTTTCTTCATATTTTGTATCTTGTATTTTAAATACATATAATTTTGACGGGGTATTTTGTATTTGTATTTTAAATACATTACTCAAAAGTATTTTCTATTTTCTATTTCAAATACATAATACAAGGTATTTTGCCCAACCCTGCATGTTTCACATTCCCATGCAAGTATGCAGTACCATAGCTACCTCTATAATTACTATGTTACGATTAATTAGTGAACTGTGAATGTTACAAAATTAGATTTAGCTATCTCATTAAATAAGTATAAAAAGGTTTTGACAGATTATTATGTAATAAGTAAGGACTAAATGCAAATTGCTCTATACCGGTGTGCAATGCAACTCGAAGTTGCAATAGAATGATGATTGACTGTATAATTAATTTATTTTAATAGATGAACCATTTCGAACTGTCAATAAATTATTAAATTAATAGCAGATTTACTAAAGTAAAATGATAATTACCTAGATTCAGAAGTTGATTACAAGAAACAATTTCTGTAATATTTATTTGTGTGTAAATAAAATATTTTAATCGGTAAGTTTTATTTACGGTAGAATTTTCTTTCATGTTACGATTTACTAATTCTAAAATACATTTCATCAGAACTTAAATCCCGAACTGTAGGAAATTTCCCGCCAGTTGGTAATACTGATTGTTGTCCTTCATCCCTTGCGACAGGATATATGCGCGTGAGCAAATCTTGAAAGCCGCAATAGTATCGTGCCTGTTGAGTAGCTTTCAAAATTCTACTTGGTTATTAGATACTGTTTTGTGAATTAGGTAAGTGCTCTTAAAAAATGTTAGAGGTGGTGGTTTGGTGTTTGCAACTTTTATTTTATTTCGATATTTATGATTATTTTATTTTTATAAATCGTCGTTTTGAGTATTATTATCTTATTTTCTATAATATTTTGTATTTATGTGAAAAAAATCTAGTAATTATCTAATAATAATCGTCCCGCAATGAATAATTGATTTTCTTAAATATTTTTTGGAGCAGAATGCGTTATTATTTAGTTTTTAATATCAGCATATAAAAACGTAGAAATGTTAAGGGTACGTTTCAATATGCTTGAAAAGCAAAAATGCGTCTTTAAAAGAATTTTCATGTCCTATCACATTGTAAGATGATAACATTCTATGGGTTAAAAGTAGCTCGAATAATAAAATTAAACACAGTAACAATAAGAAAATTAGGGTTTGTTGAAAACGTGTTTTCAGAAGATTTTAATTGGTTTAATGTTTAAATTGTAAATGTTAATTCAATTGGTATTTTATTACATAGTAGATAGTTCAATTCTAGAAGCTAGAACAGAACAGATTTTCTGAAGTGAACGGTTTTTAATATCAGCATATAAAAACGTAAAAATGTAAGGGTACGTTTCGATATGCTTGTAAAGCGAAACTGCGTCTTTAAAAAATTTTCGTTTTCTATCACCCCAAAGAAAAGAATGAGTTAGAAATAGATTAGAAATAAAATTAAACTCGTTAACAATAAGAATATTAACTAACTTACAACTTTGAACTTTCATCTTTTCTTCGGTCCAAAACCCACAACAGAAATTTATTAAAAGTTAACAAAGAATCAAAGATCTAACCGAAGCATATTCTTTCAGATTTTGATTATTATCGTTGGAAATTATATCATTAGAATTATCACTTTTCTGGTCTATGAAACAGAATTCCTAAACTTTGACGTTATTTCTAATCTTGTTTGTCTAATTTTTAGTAATATGAGTTTAACTTTCATAAATCTGTTAAGAAAATTTTTATGAATGTATTGCAGTGGATTATGGGGTCAATGAAAAAGTTAAGTTTTTTCAAAAACAACAATCACTAATATGAAAAGCACTGATGCTATTCCTTCCGGATAGCTTTTTAAGGTTAAGCTTAAAAATTTCCCTAAGGTTCGATTTGGTTATGTAAAATGTTCTAAATAGAAATATTTTTAATTTTTTTTTAATTATTATTATTATTCCTACTGTTTTAATTTTTAATTTCCAATGAAATGAGATGGCGTTAATTATGTTCAGTGGCACAACGAATACATTTTACTCTATAATTTTACAATTATTTGTGATACTAACTTTAAATTTTTACAAATTCGAGTTAAATTGTACAGTGAAATAAATAACAAAGAACTTATAGAACTACGAGATATAATTAGTTAAATTTTCCAGAGAAATTCTATGTACAACTCTATTTACAATAACAGCAATTAATTACAGAACCTTTCCCAAAAAATTTTGGATCTACTTCAAAATCCACAGCAATATATTGTTTAATTATAGTTTTATTTAATAAAGCGCTATTATGCTTCGATTATTTTTATACAGGGTAAGTTTTTTCCGATGTTTAGTATGGGGATCTCGGAAACTAGCGGAGGTAGAGAGACGATTAAATGGGGAAAGAATTGCAGTTTTAGGAGCTCAATTTAATGAGTTTTTTGTTTTTTGGAAAAAATGCATGGCTAACTATATATCTCGCAAAAATAATTTTTTTGTTGTTTCGTTTGTTGCCTATAGCTCTGTTATTATTGACTTTAGAAAAAATGTAAAGAAAAGTGTTGTAGGTAATTATGTGCTTAATAATACAGTCTAACCGAAGTTTTTATTTAAGCTATAATTTTTGAGTTATGACACAAGCTTGTGTTTTTTTAATGGAAACCATAGTCGACCATAACTTTATAAAAAAGGCCTTTTTTTAACGATTCTAACGATATACCACTTGACATAGTTATTTTTATAAATAAATAAATTATGGCCTTGTTTTTCTTTTCATTTTCGAACTGTTCAAGTAGTACGCTATGGAAACAATTGATAGATGCACGCATCGCGTCTAATAATAAAATTCAAGTTAGTAATTAAATTTTTTATTTTAATTTCGAAATTATAAACATAATTATTTTAAATAAAAATAATTTCTGAGAAACCAGTAAACAGAATGACAAATGATAAATTAAGAAACAATAAAGAAAATTAGAATATAAAGCAGTACCAAAACCACGTAATTAAAGTAAGTAAAATATTTAAGACTAAACATGTTCAAAAGGTCCAACATTATGATTAATGTACAAGTTACACCTTTTTAAAACCGAATTTGTTGCTTTTCTAACAGAACGTACATCAATATTAGCAAAAACTTCTAGTACAGCTTCTCTAAGGTCATATACAGTGTCGTACGACTTTTGATATACCCTATCTTTTCATTTTTATGACACAAAAAAAAAGTACCTATTTTTATCTAAATCTGCTTTGTTCACTTACCTTAAATACTTTACTTACTTCAATTACGTTGTTTTGGTACTACTTTATTTATATTCTAATTTCTTTTATTGTTTCTTAATTTATCGTTTGTCATTCCCTGTTTATTAGTTTCTCAGAAATATTTTTATTTAAAATTGTAACTCCAGCGGAATAAACATTTCACACCAAAATAATTGTTTATAATTTCGAAATTAAAAGAAAAATTTTAATAACTAACTTCAATTTTATTATTAAATGCGATGCACATCTATCAATTGTTTCCATAGCGTACTACTTGAACAGTTTGAAAATGAAAAGAAGAAAAGGCTATAATTTATTTATTTATTTATAAAACTAACTATGTCAAGTGGTATATAGTTAGAATCGTTGAAAAAGGGCCTTTTTTATAAAGTCATGGCCGACTATGGTTTCCATTAGAAAAAACACAAGCTTGTGTCATAACTCAAGAATTATAGCTTAAATAAAAAATTCGGTTAAACTGTATTATTAAGCACATAATTACCTACAACTTTTTCCTCTAGACATTTTTTTTAAGTCAATAATAACAGAGCTATAGGCACTGAACAAAATAACAAAAAAACCATTTTTACAAGATATCTAGTTAGCCATGCATTTTTTCCAAAAAACAAGAAGCTCATTAAATTAAGCTCGTAAAACTGCAATTCTTTCCATATTTAATCGTCTCTCTATCTCCGCTAGTTTTTGAGATCCCCATACTAAACATCGGAAAAAACTCACCCTGTATAATGCAAAGATTCCCAATGACGACTAAGTAATAATACTACAACAGTAAATAATAGTCGGAATAAATAATAACGAGCTAAAAAAGTGAATATTTCAAACAAATTTAACAGAATATTGAATTTTAAAGGAGTTATTGTCATCCAGTAACATTTATTGCATTTTTCGTTTTAAAAGGGATGTTATCATATTTGTGCCCACAGTTCTAAAAGAAGCCATTAAAGAACAACTTCCTAACAAGAATCCTTTTACACATAAATGCACAAACCTTTTGTGTATGCTTTTTCCAGAATTCTATTTATCATTGTAGTTTGTTTTTTCTATAATAGCAGTAGATAAACACGCTGCTCAACAATTGGAGTTCGTAAATTGCTTTAAAATAAGATTTCCTGATCAACATACAACAATAGTAAGCCTAAACAAAACTCTATTGTTTTATTCAATATAAAAGTTTGATATTTACCTTTTAAATTTTGATATTAGTATAAATTTCGTTAATTCTACAATTATTGACTTTAGAAAAAAATTAAAGATTGGACGAGCAAAATCTTTCATAACTTTATTTAGAAACATTTACAAACTTCTCGGTAAAGCTGCCTTCTAAACAAGTTCGAACATGATAATAAAGCCATAAATATTATTTACTCGGACGTGCTTAAACCTAAAATGTGTTGAAGATATTCTTCTGTTGTTTACTTTTACAGTCGTGTTTTTTCTTTTGTAACATTCACGGCACGTCACGACGTAATAAAGTTTTGAGGCTGGATATTTTAATTTGAATTGGCAACAAATTGCAATATTGTTATTTAATAGTTAATACCACTATGCTATTAATTGCTAATAATAATTATTATTGTTCAGAAAACAAATATTTGGCGTTACTAGTTCAAATGAAGATGAAGCGTTAGATTTTTAAATCTTTTTATAAAAACAAATTTTTAATTTGAATATTTTTTCCATCGAATACACTTCTTGAAGACATTTCAACACTTTTGTATTTACCATTATTTGTTTCATTAATTACTAATACAATAATAAATAAACTTATAAACATGATATCTCATGCTTGCTATTGATTCAATAAAAGTTCAAACTTGTTCAAACACGATTAATGACTTGGCAATGAGGCGGTGTCTTGACTAAACTCGGTCTGTCGATTATGATGTGTCCTGTAGTACTGCAAATCTTTGTTGCTTGGCATCCCATATTATTCGCATTTTGTGTTAAGGATATAATCATAGAGTAATTAATATAAGTAGAGGAACAATTACAATGTTTTAAATGTAACCGAAAAACGTACCGTATAATAGGTGGCGATATACTTAGCCATCTATAGGACGGTACAAAAAGTTTAACAGCATTGTTTGGCACCTAAAACTACAGTTTACAATACATTCAATAGACGAAAAATATTTAGTTGTAGAATAGACGTACTTAATACCTCTTCGTGTTGTTGTGGTCATTATAAAACAAAAAAAAGGTATTATTTATGTTGCCAGTAATGGCAGCTGGATTTCAGTCAAAACACGAATGAATGAAATCTGATACATTTGAGGGTATACAATGAAATTCTTAATTATCTATTCCTTAAAGGGCTTGAACGGTCAAAACTAAACTAAGAATTAGAGCTTGATATTTTTATTAAAGCAAAATTCTGTAATTATCATTTTGAACGTCTGCAGAAATAATTCAAAGTATAATAACAAATAAACTTTTCTTTAAATTCTAGTTAATAAATGATTTAGTTATTGGGCCGGACAGCATACAAAGTGTTTTCTTATAAATCACTTTACATATGCAGTTTAGACGTTTAGAAATTTTTTTTGTTTACTTATGTATTTGTTTTTCAAAACAGTACTCTTAAAAACAATTTTGTGATTTCAAATGAATGGATTTGCTAAGATTTCGTTTTCATCCATTCTATATTTAAAAAAAGGTGCAAGGCCATAATGTGAAGCACAAGATGCAAGCCATGTGCTACAAAAAAGTTAATACGTGCAAAACAATTTGCAATTGTTGCAACTGTCAGTTAGTTGAAGCTATTCCCAACATAGTTTTAAAATTTGGTTAATTCAGTTTTGCTTTTAATAAGTAGGAAGGAGTCCAAATGAAAATCAGTGCTGCCAAATTTTATCAATTATTATACTCATAAGAACAAAAAATACCTCTAGATACTTTTTTGCAATGGAAATTCCAAGAAGCACAATTTATGGTATTTGTATACGAACTGATACAGAAAAGAGTAAAGGGATCTCGAAGGCCTGCCAGAAAAATATCACCAATGTTCTTGCAAGTTAGAATTAGTCTTTGTTAACTTCAGTAAAATGTTGTTTTAAAAGCTTATTTTCTAGCAACCAAAGACACGCCTTGCTTTCTTGAGATATTGCAGACATAATTTCGGTGCAATTTTGTATATTTGCCCAAGTTTGCCTTTGCAAGAGCTTCTTTTTCCTTTGGTAACATTATTATGGAAGCTCTTCCAGATCCTTGCAATTTTTTGCGCCATAAACTTTTTGAGATCGTATACGAATACCATAAAGTGTGTTTTTTGGAATTTTCATTGCGACAAAATATCTAACAGTATAGGACTTTTTTGTTCCTATGACTATCATAAAATTTGGCAATAGCTTCGTGCTGCGAATTTTCATTTGAGCACTCCATACTTTTAAGAACAAAACTGAATTAACCAAATTTTAAAAATATGTTGGGAATATCTGCAGCTAACTGACAGCTGCAAGCTGACATGTTCTCTATGAGTTTAAACCGATGGTCTTTTGTCTGGATCTAGTCCGCTGGAACAGTGATTTTTGGTATTTTTAAAATTGCGATGAAAAGATTTCTTTTTATCAAAAGTCGCAAAACTTAGGCAGATTTTTTTAATTTAAAGTGTTGGTTCTCATTTCGAGAACACATGTCTAGCAATTAACGACCAATTATTATTATAGAATTCTTTTGGATTCGTTTTGATATGTTTCGGAAAAATACACAAAAATAGTTTAAAAACTCCATAGTGTTAGCTTCTTCATAAATGGAAAAATTCTAAAACTGTCGAATTAAACGAGTGGACGAGTCTAGAAATTCATAGAAATCGGACAGGTTAAGAGGTAAAAAAACAAAGAAAAGACTTCTCAATTTTTACATACTCGCGATTTTTTTTAGATGTTTCCGAAAGAAAAGAACTTTAGAAATGACGGAGTTGTTGTTTTCGTTGATAGATGATAGGGGATGCTTTACCGAGTACAGTCCACTACGAGACACTTTATAATATAGACCACGACTTATAAGGAATAAAAAAAGTCACAAAAATGAAATTTGCTATAAGCTCAACAGTTGTGAAGTTTCAAGACGTATAGAAAATGTTCCAGAAGGTCAAAGAGATCGATGCTTGAATGGATAAGGAAGTATTTTGCAAAGCGTTCATTTAAAAACCATTAAAGTATGAAAGTAGAAGCGTCATCTTCAAATGTAGGGTATACACAAAGGACTTTATACTTCTTAGATTTTGTACACTTACTACCATATACAGAAACATTTCTCAAGTACTACCGCATTACCTCATATTCCCGGCACATTCCCTTTACAACCTCGACAATGCTGGAGCCTATATTTCCTAAAATATTGCCAACATTTCCCTAACACCGCTACATTCCCTTAATTAGTTCTACTATTTCCAGCTACATGCCTAAAACATTCCCGTTTTTCCGCGTCATCTTAAAATGCTCGAGGCAGGAAGAATTGTCAGAACATGGCGACAAAAACATTTTTAATATTGAAGAAGTAGTAGCTAATTTAATTGATTATTTCAAACTTTACAAAGCTCTTGAGTTTTCTGGGACAAGACTTACCCGCTGCCAACATCAAGAAAAGAATTTAAAAGTATTGTCTTTGTCATTACAGAAATTGACGTTCGCTGCTGATCGTCCAAGAACCCTTCACCGACAGCGCTGCTAAATAATTTTTTTTAGAGAACCAATCTCGATTGATCTCAGTAAAACTCTTTTTTAAAGAGAGGGGTATAATATATGAATCTTGCGGATCCTTTTTAAAGAAGTAAGAGATCTTCAAAGTTAAGATTTTTATTTTTGTTTTTCTATGATTCAAAAACTACTGATGCGATTTTGTTCAAATTTGGTATTACAGTTGAATCTTTACCCTTTTGGGACGAGGTGACAAGTATCCTTGTTGTTTTGTTTTTAGTTAGACAATAGAAATAGAACAACAAGAATCAAAAAGCATTACGTTCTTTGAATTATCAATTGCAACAGTGCCCTCGTAGTTTAAGTGGGCGCGCTCATCGTGATTGCTTTTGCAACAGCAGCACTAGTTAGACGACGGAACCGATTTGCAAATCCCTCCACAATTTTCTACGACCGTCCCTAACATAGTATCATAGGAGTTTTGTAGCAAGTTTGCTATCAAACTCATCCTATACTATTCGTTGATCGCGTGGAGTGTTCTGGTTACCTGTTTACCAAATTTCAATAGGTCAAAAATTATAGAATAGATGAGTCATACTCCTGACGTAACAGGAAAGATCTTCGATTATTTCAATTTACTCTGCTTTTAAGCCAATTAACTTCGTGTCTTAATTTATTATGAATCACCCTTTATTTTACGGACGCTGTGTATAACATACATTGGCGTATTTATTTGACAAGACATGCAGAGAAAGCAGATAATGGGAATTAAATGGCATTGCGTTTTAAAATTACACGTATTGTTTACTAAAATAAGAACGCTTTCAATCATACATTAGTGAATTTAAATCTTGCTTCTTTTGATAATTTATCGTCAATTTGATAATCTTTAAAATAAAAAATGCTTGCGTCCGTATAACAAATACGTTGTTTCTTGAAACGTTGTTCCTCTACCCATATTTATTTCCTCTATGATATAATACAATCTTTTTGATTTGATGTTAGATTATTGCGGCAAATGTAGGTTTCTTCTATACGTGGACATTCGTCTTCTTGGTATTGATATTTTTATGAGTTGAGCAAAAGGTAAGGTTTCTTAGGTATGATTGTTAAGTTGTTTTGTGGAACAGGATATAAGTGATAGTATTCAAAGGTTTTTGGATTTAGGATAGGTATTTGAATAGCAAAAATTATTTTATTGTCTTGAATCGAAACTTTTGAACTGGTAATTTGATAGTAAGAAGAGATACTCTTAAACTATGGAACTCTATTTTTTCCATAGATACGAGCTAGTGTTTTAACTGCATCTTTTAGGTCTATAGAAGAGAGTACAGAATTGTGCAGAGTGTTTAGTCTTGCAAAGGTTATTGCGACTTCTAAATTATCTAGGAAGCGAATTAAATTTTGACAATTTAAGATTATTTGATCTAAAGTATTTTGTGCTCTGACGTAAGCTGAAATATCGTCGATTATTTATATTTGCTTAAAAAAATTCTAATCTGGTTTCTATTAATTTTTGATTTTTATCGAGAGTTGTAAGGGTATTATTATAATTTTCAAGAGTTAAAGAGGTTTGTAATTGTACTTGATTATTAATTGAATTTTGATTGTGTAATAGAGTGGTAAGAGCTTCATTGAATTTTTCTTCGTCATCTGAATCTAATGTTCCAAATAACCATTTGGATGTTTTCCCTACTGGATTTACTAGCCCTCTTCTGTTTCTATTGTTATGGGGTAAAAGGTTATCTAATTCATTTTAAGATTCTAATATGAGGTAATGGGCGTGAGTGATTAAATTGTTTAGAACGCTGTGATAAGCATGGGTGCTTAATGTTTTAGGTGTAGGTAGTTTGTTAAGCGTACAGTTAATCGTATCAAAATATTTTATACTATTGTGTAACAATTTGACTAATGGTTCGGTGAATAGTGAATAAAAGTGTATTTTGTTTCTACGATTTTACCTGATCCGAGAAGGAATGGAAGGATTTTAGATTGAATGGGTGTGATTTCGATGTCGTCGATTCCAAGTATTGGTGTGAAGTTAATGAGAAGTGCTAGGTATAGGATTTTCGAGAGGATCATGTTTTTCCTGTAACAGACGTTTCTTATAAAACTTTCTGGGTTTTTTAAGTGTGGATTTGTGATATGTTCCTCGTTCAGTTACGAGTTTTTGGTTATTGTCAGATATGATTTTTGATTCCGAAAATTTTGGTTTCTTTTGTTTTAATGTAAGTGTTTCTGTTTGGTTCGTAGGAGTAAGGATTATGTCTATTTATGTTAAGTTTGTTTACTGTGTGTTCTTTTTCATCTATTATTTTGTCTTTGACTTGTTCGTATAATAGTTTTTTTTTTCTTTGTGGTTCTGTATGTAGTTGGAAATTATTTTTTTCGTCGGTTAGTTCGAAAGGGTCGTCAGAATCTATGTGTCTTTTGACTATTTGTGTGTCCTACGACAGAGTGAATTGCGTTATTGCAACCTATTATAGCATAAGTCATTAAAGTGTTGGCGTTTTCTCGATGTTTGTCCAGTTTTAAACATCTAATTTCCTCTGCTAGGGTGAAATGAAATCTTTCTACAGGGGAATTACTATTTGAATTTTTTGCAGTTGTATAATGTAGTTCTATCTTGTTAAGCTTGTAAAAGTCTTTGAGGCAATTATTCTTAAATTCTCTTCCGCGGTCTACCGTTACTTTAAGGGGTATTCCATGATGTGAGATAAAAGTCAAGAAGTTGTCAATTACATTTATGGGAGAGAGGGATTAATAGGGTAAGCTTGTCCGTATTTGGAAAAGGCGTCCAGTATTGTAAGGTACGTGTGATTTAGGATTTTAAATGTAGCCACATGTGTGTTCAAATGGTCGGCTGATAGATTAAATTTTAGAGTAGGTGGATCTCTATCGTATTTAGCTGCTTGACAAGTTTCGCATGAGTTTACATAATTAGTGATGTCTTTAATCATGTCAGGCCAGAAATAGTTTCTCCTGAGGGATGCTTTCATTTCGTTTATGCCTTTGTGACACGTTTTTCCTTCATGATGATATTGCATTTTCGTTCTTTGTTCTTCCTGATCTATAACGTCTTGTAAGAAAACATTAGTCCGTATGAATTTGAAAGCTGAGTGTTTGAAGTAGGTTTGAACTGTGTTAGTAAATTCATTAGCTATATCAGGTGTTTTGAAAAATAGTGCATATATTAGTTTCGGATTAAGATAAGTTTTCGCAGTATTTATGAGATGATTCTGGAAGTTATTAATAGGGAGAGTAATGTTTAGTCGAATTTTGTCAAAGATTTTTATTGTGTGTATATTAGGATTCAAGCAGTTTCTATTGCAATTAATGATAATTTGATTTTTATAATGATTTAGAGCTCTATCGGTTATGGGTATTTCCATTACAGGGTTTTCTGTTGCTGGGTGGACCGTTTGGTTATCAGATATGGGTAAATCTGGTGGTTTCAGCTGAATATCAGATATTATATTTATTTTTGGAGTGGGGTTGTCTAGAAAATCTCGTGATGGGTGATTATTTAAAGGTTCGAATCTAGATATATATTCTGATCTAAAGGGAAGCTGTCAGGTAAAGGTGTTATGTCTGGTAAGTCCGAGAGTTCTTCCATAAGTTTTAAGGTATCGACTGGGTTTACTATGGTGGAGAAGGCGTCGCAATTTTCAATTGCATTTATCTCAATTCGAGATAAAGCATCTGCGTTAGTATTTTGTTTACCTTTTTTATATTCTATTGTATAATCGAACTCTTCGAGTTTGAGTCTCCATCTTACCAATCTTGAATTCGGTTTCTTGACGCTGATCAACCACTGTAAGGGTTTATGGTCTGTTATGATAGTAAATTTTCTTCCGAACAAGTACGGCCTAAAGTACTTGGTTGCCCATACTATCGCTAGCAGTTCTTTTTCAATCGTGCTGTAATTGCACTCAGCCGGGTTTAGCGTCCTTGATGCTTATGCGATCGGAAGATCGTTGCCTATTCTTCCTTGGCTCAGGATAGCTCCGATTGCGTAGTTAGAAGCCTCAGTCGTGAGATCAAAGGGTTTGTTAAAGTCCGGGTATTGCAATATTGGATCACTACAAAGAATCTCCTTGCACAGTTGAAAGGTTCTTTGGAACTCTTCTGTGTGTTCTATTCTTTCGCCTTTTTTTAGACATTTCGTAAATGGTTTAGTTATCTTAGCGAAGTCTTTAATAAACTTGCGATAATAGCCTAATAAACCCAAAAAGGATTTAATTTCCTTTGCTGTCTTGTACTGCCTTCACTTTCCGAGGGTTTGGTGTTATAACATGTCCTAAGAATTCAACTTCTTTTCTAAGAAATTCTGATTTGTCTAGTTGTATTTTGAATTTTGATTCTCTTAATTTCCTTAAGATTGCTTTGAAGTTCGAGATGTGTTCCTGGAGTGATGTCGAAAATATGATTATATCATCCATGTAAACACAGCATATTTTTCCTTGAAGATCTTTGAGAATATCGTCCATTACTCTTTGAAAGGTAGCTGGAGCGTTCTTTAGTCCGAACGGCATTCGTACATATTTATAATGTCCGTTCTCTACATTGAATGCTGTTTTCGGAATAGATTCAGGGTCCATTTCTATTTGGTGGAATCCTGATGCTAAGTTCAAGGTGCTGAAGTATTAACATTTTTCTAATTTATCTAGTATGTCATTGATGTTCGGTAACGGATATCGGTCATTTATGGTCTTCTCATTCACTTTCCTGTAGTCAACAACAATTCGCCATCGTCTAATTTCTTCGGGACTATCCAAATAGGTGAACTCCAAGGGCTTTGAGATGGTCTGATTATACCGTCTTCCAGCATTTTGGAGATTTGTTTCTGCACTTCGCGTTTATGGACAAAAGGGTACCTGTAAGATTTTATGTGAACGGGTACTTCATCTGATGTTTTTATTTCATGTTTAATGGCGTTTGTAAAGGTGAGCCTGTTGTCTTCTTTATGGAAAATATTCGAGAATTCTCGACATAATGAGGTGATGGCATTTTTTTCTTGTTTGTTTAGGTGGTTAGTCCTAATTAGATGGTCTATATTTGGAAGTTTGCTGGATGTTTCTTGTGACTTATTTCACAAATTATGTCGTCGGAGGTCGTAGTTGAGCTTCTGTAAAATTTTGCGGATAGTTGATTTCAGTTAAAGTTGGGTCATTACTGTAAACCTGCTCGTCTTCAAGATTGTCATTAGTAATTTCGGTTATGTAGGGGTTGTTTGAGTTAGGGGCGAAATTCTGATAATCATAACCTTCATTAGGTTGGGTATTATCATAAAGATCATCGTCTATCTGGTGTAATTCTTCGGAAATGAAGTTTCTTGGTCCTGTGCTTTTAAAATGATTGTTAAAGGTGTTGGTAGATATTTGTGGGTGATTTTGAAATGGTCGTCTTACAGTATTGTTCCTGGAAGTAGTTGACATAGGTTCGGGGGTGTTAGAAGGAATTCGTTCTGTGGGTTTGAATACATCTTTGGGGGTCCA
>VTPC01090346.1:297978-327536 GCA_011009095.1 Ignelater luminosus
TTATTTCTTTCACGTTTGTTCGTGACTGCAATTGTTATTTTATACACTGTTATAGATTTATCTAAAACATAACAGTGATAACCCAGTATTTGTTGCAATACATGGATTTGCATGTGTATAAATCTACGAGAAAGAAATAATTTTTTAAACAAATGAAGTATAATTAGTTATTAGAAATTACACATGTAGAATAAAAATAAATTTCCAACTATGTGCCTTTGTTTAGGATGTTTTCTATTTGTTACACATATAGTCTTATTGTTCTTTGTTCAATTTCTTCTTTATCAATAAACAGTTTTCTTAAATGATTAAAATATTTTTCAATTTTAACTGTTTTTGCTCCTCATGGAAACTTTATGAGGGTTTTTGATGTAAATATTACTTAAAAGAGTTTAGTTTGATTTCACCTACACCGCTAGCAAGATTTTAATCGTTGTAGCATTCAGGTAAGCCGGAACAAGAACTTTTAACGAGTTTTGCTTTAGCAAAAATTATTAAATAAATCAATCTCTTAAGTTGATCAAGTTGATTATTTCAATGTCAGAAACGCAGAGACTTTAAGAAAACATCTGAAAAATACTCAAAACAATTTGAATTATTTTCTCATATAATTTATCATTGTGTTACATATCAGTGTATACGTTTATTAGCAATAAGAACAAACTTATTAACAGATAATTTATTATATAAGACTAAGAGTCAGTTTATGGAAGCTGAATTAAGAGTTAATTGAGAATTAGATTTAATTCAGTGTTGTTGCTAGAATACAGTCAAATTCTAACCAATCATATTCAGAATTGATATTTAATTAATGCTAATAGGAGTTTAAAGATGACACCGTACAAAGTGAACAAAAATATTAAGAAACAAGCAAGAACAGGTTACTCTGTTATGGCCTCAAAATATAAGTTTTCAGAGGCACAACAGAAACCATTAAATTAAAGGAAACAGAAATGGTGTTGTAAGATAAGACAAAGTAGAGAAAGATTATGAACAATTTAGCAGTTTTGTTCTGGAAGCAAATAATTACACCAATGTTTTTGAAACTGTGGTGCAGAAGTATCTTTCAGGTGTAAGGAGAGCAAGTTATAAATTTTGACAAGAAATAAGAAAAAGATTGTTGTGTTTTGTCTTAAGGTTGGGATATTCCTATATAAAAACGCCATAAGGAAGTACCCCTACTTTATTCGAATATATCTCAAAAAATAATTCATCCCTGACTATCAAATATACCTTGAAATAAAAAAGAGACTTTGAGAATTATGCATAGGCCATTTTAAAATGTGAGAAGTTACAGATTTTTTGAAAAACCTAATTAGAAAATCAGTAGTTTGAATCAGTGATAAATTGACTGAAAATTAGTTAATTTAGACCATATACGAATTGTCATAGCAATATAAAGTATCTATGCATAAATTAAATACCACGCTTTACGAGTCCTGAAAATACCACGCTTAATAATAATCTAATCTAGGTGAATTGTGCGAATAAAAAAATACGACAGAAATTAATAGATTCAGAAATGGTGGTGAAAAATATAGACAGGTAATTTGTTTCGGGGGTTGAAAGCATGCTGACAGTAAACGATGTTAGTCTGGCTTTCACCTACAAGAGGTCGCTGTGGACCACCGCCTTTTTAGAGCGCCAAAAATATGAATTGAAATAACCAAGATTTTGTGCAGATTGGTTATTGCATTTTGCAAGTTGACCTTTTTGAAGTGCATGTGCAAAACAGTATTATAAGTGTTATTTTAATTAATTTGCTTATTAATTTATTAGGATAGACAGTTAGTGTTAGTGAGTTAAATTTAAAACTACTATAAAAATACATTGATTGGATAAGGTAAGTGATATTTTTGTTATACAAATACATGATATTACAGTGTCGTAAATATGTCTATATCTTACTGAATTACTATCACGTAGTGAAATAACGCACGTTGGACAATTTTGTTTGTAAGTGAACCTAAATTCCAAATGAAAGGTAATTTTCGTTATTTTGTAATATCTGCAAGTCACAGCATTTTAGATTTCAAATTTTTGTAAATTTCTTAAATTTGTATTTTGCCGTTTTCTATAAATATCCAGTAATTGTTCAATTACTTTTAAAAAGTAATTCATTACAATTACAAAGTACTTTTTTTGAAAAGTAATGCTATACAATTACTCATTACTAAAGAAAGTAATTCAATTATAGTAATGTGTTACTTGTAATTGCATTACTTCCAATCACTGTAAATATCATGATGAAGATCTATTGCCCCAAGCACCTATCAATTATAATCAGTTATAACAAATCACAGAAAATGTGAATCTTGTAAAAGATTTACATGTCCACTTTGAGTACCCTGCTTGAAATGAAGTTGGTTTAGAGAATAAAAATGGTGCCTTTAAAAAGACGTCCATATAGTCGTAAATTGCGACGAAATAAAAAATCTTTGTCCAAGCAAAAGCAGATGCAGGAAAAGAAAGAGAAGAAGGAAATTGTAGATATGGTTAGGGGTATATTAGGTTAGTAGTAAACTGCATAACTGTATAATAGGTGGTAACAACAACAATTTTGTTATGCTTATTTAAGATACCATAGTGGAAAGTATTGTGCATGATGACAATACGGAGGAGACAGAAAATATCAATCCTGAAGCAGAAGAACAAGATACAAACTGGACAAAACCCGTATTATCTGAAGAGGAATACAAACAGTACATATCCAATTTACCTATAATTCTTATAGCTCTTTTATACACGGATGTATGATGATGAACGAACTTTGTTTATACGTGTACATACGAGTATTTGATTTGTCTGCGTGTAGTTTTTGCATCTTTTACGACATTTTAATTATTTATGATAAAACATTTCATTCATTAGTTTTTGGAGGCAAGGGAAAGTGATTACTAGTAAAGTAATTATTTGTCTTTTGTTATTATTATGAAAGACGAGCCTCCCAGAATTATCTTTTGTTGTTTATGGCTTCCGGGAATGTCGGCAACTACACACTTCAGGTGAAATAAATCTTAAAATGTTTTGAATGAGTGCAAACTTGGTGTTAACCAACATAAGTTAGACTAAACAATTTACCGTGAGAATTTTACAGTAAAATGTGATTTGTCATTTCTCGAAAAATAAACCCTATTTTACCTGCGAATTACATCCCGAGAAATTTTGATTCAAAAGCGCAGATTACTGGGCCTTATTCTGTAACCTATATTACAATTACAACTTACATTACAACAAAGCAATAGGCAAATTTTTTTCTCAAATCACAATAATTTTAGTAGCAGCAACTTAGTTAACGGCAACATGTTGACCACAATCGTAAAAAATAAAAATTGGATAAACTGATTTCAGGGCCGGGGGAGTGTTTAGACCCCCCAAGAGCTCCCAAGGTCCTAATTGTAGACCTTTTAATACCTAAACAGTCTTGCTGTTTACACTGTTGTTACATACTACTCACAAATGCACATACGAGGTGTGTGAGAAAAGTAATGAGACTGGCAACACTGCGGGAGATCTGGCAACGTTGTGTCTACCGGCCTGTGCTAAACCGGTTTGTTTATCGCTTCCACTTCCTCAGTCCGAGTTACAACTCCGTACAGCTAACACATTATTTTTGACAGCGCCATCAGTGAAGTTGTGTTTTTGTTGTGTGTTACAGAAATGGAGCATCGGAATTTAGAGCAAAGTTGTGCAATAAAGTTTTGTGTTAAACTTGGTGAATCCGCGAGTGTGACTTTTGAAAAGTTGAAACAGGTCTATGGGGAACAGTGCTTATCAAGAGCACAAGTTTTCCGCTGGCACAAATCATTTTTGGACGGCCGAGAACACGTTGAAGATGAACCTCGCTCAGGGAGACCTTCAACTTCAAAAATTGACGAAAACGTTGAACGTGTGAGGGCTCCTGTGAGATCAGACCGTCGTTTAACAATAAGGATGATGAGTGAACAGTTAAATTTAAACACTCTCACCGTGCATGAAATTTTGGCAGACAATTTGAACATGCGAAAGATTTGTGCCAAAATGATGCCGAAAAACCTCACAACTGAACAGAAGAACATTCTTCTTGGGTGGATTGCCAATGACCAAGGATTCTTCAATTGTGTGATCACAGGTGATGAATCCTGGATATTTGAGTACGATCCTAAAACAAAGCGGCAAAGCGAAGAGTGGCACACTCCGTCATCTCCTCGGCCGAAGAAATGTCGAATGAGCAAATCAAAGATCAAGACCATGCTGATTTGTGTTTTTAACAGTAAGGGTATCGTGCACAAAGAATTTGTTCCACCAGGACAAACTGTCAACAAAGTGTTTTAGAAAAGTGTCCTTGAAAAGCTCAGGAAAAGAGTGATTCGTGTGAGACCAGACATTGCAGACAAGTGGATGCTTCATCATGACAACGCTCCGTGTCACACAGCAATTTCCATCAGTGAATTTTTGACCTCAAAACGTATTACTGTTGTTCCTCATCTCCCCTATTCACCCGATTTGAGTCCTTGTGACTTTTTCCTTTTCCCGAAATTGAAACATGTCCTAAAAGGACGTCATTTTGGAACTCTGGAGAACATTCAAAAGACTGTGACCGACCAGTTAAAAGCTATACTAGTTGAAGACTTCCAGCGCTGCTACCAAGAGTGGGAACAACGACTCCGCCGGTGTATAGCTGCCCAAGGGAACTACTTTGAAGGGGATAACATTGTTGTTTGAAAAAGATAAAAACTTTGGTTAGTATGAAATCAGTCTCATTATTTTTCTCACATACCTCGTATATGTATATAGGGACTTTTTCGAATACACGAATATACGTAAGCGATCACGCTACACGTGTACAGGTATAATATGAGACACGTCAATATAATCATCAGTTCTAATAATTATTATTATCACGACCTGCTCGATTTGTGTGATAATAATAACATGTTGTAGGATAAGTAATACTCAACTTTGCATTGAATCAGGGGAACCTAAGAATACTTTCGATGGTTATCGTGTAGTTGAGATTAATTACCTTTTACAACAAGAAATGCGTGCACAAGTAGACCACAGCAGAAGTTGCACTGGAGGATATCTACAGTTTTTAAAAGAGCTACGAACAGGATTTTCAAGCAAATTTATTTACAAGTGTAATGCGTGTGATAAAGAACTGTCAATTAAAAGTGAAGATAGTCCCTCGGGGGTTAACAAAGCAGTAGTGTGGGGAACGCTTGCAACAGGAAGCACGTATGCTCACTTAGTAGAGTTTTTCTCTGTACTAGGTGTACCAACGATGTCTGGAAACATGTTTTTTGAGTACCAAAAGCAATTAGGATCTGTACGAAATTGCATATCTATAAAACGCATTACATTGAAATATAGATGTGGTTTAGGTTTCTAAAACCAGTATTTTTAATAATATGCAAGCTGCAGGCGAAGAAGAACGAGCACTAGCCATTAGTCATGGTAATATTGATGAGGATGGCGTGCCGTATATAACCGTTACAGTAGATGGTGGTTGGTCCAAACGTAGCTACGGTCATAGCTACACAGCAAACTCGGGAGTGGTAAGTAATAAGAAATAAGTTTGTTGGCCAATATTACCTACCATGAAACATAGCAATATGTGCAGATTGCGCGTTTTTTAGGCTGTGATAATCGGCAGACGAACAGGAAAATTGCTATATCTAGGAGTTCGCAACAAATATTGCTCCATTTGTAGTCGCGCGGAGAATAAGAACGAAACGGTTGGGCCTCACGTATGCTTTAAAAATTGGAATGGTGCCATCTTCCTCAATGGAAGCAGATATAATAGTCGAAGGGTTTAATCGAAGTATTGAGATGCATAACCTTCGCTATAAAAAGTTTATCGCCGATGGTGACTCTTCTATATATCGTAAGATCAAAGATAATGTATCGTATGGCTATCAGGTTAGTATCAAAGGAATACTAACATAGAACAAGTATTAGGTTCGCATGATATGACTATTACAAGCAGCATCTTTCTTTTAGGTAGAGAAGATAGAATGCACCAACCACTGCGTGAAGAATTATACAAAGCAGTTATATAAAATAAAAAATGACATCAAAGGTGTGGCAGTAGAAGCACGGAAATTGCTTACAAAAGATGTAATCGAAAAGTTAGGAACAGCTGTACAAAAAGCAATTTACGCAAATGCTCATGGCGATGTTACGAATTTAAGAGAAGACATTCGTAATTTGGTAAAGCATGTGTTTGGTAACCATGAAGCATGTAAGGAATACATGTGTGACCAACATCAAAAAATATCTTTGAAAAAGTAGTAAGTTGTGGAGCACATCATCATATATATATGGAGCACTTAATTTACTGTTAGCCAAATCACATCAGCTTATTGATAACGAGACGTCCAACAAAGCTGAGCTCTTCATGAGTATATTGGTAAGGTTTAGTATGGGGAAACGTCTCAAGCTTGTCCAAAGGGATGGATTTCAGACAAAGTGCTATTTAACAGGCTTGCGTTTCAATGAAGGCACATCATGGCACGCTGCAGCTTGGAACAATTACATGTCTAGTGATCCCCCAAAAACGCTACAAACATATATGCAAACCCAGAAAGCACGAACGGACAAAAGAAAGGGGGAACAACACAAACATGTAAGTCGGAAGAAAGTGAAACCATCAGACAATAAGGATTACGGGCCAAACATCGCTGAAGTGACAATGCCAGTTTGTGACTTAGGTAACAAAATAACAAAGATCATGGAACGGCTTCAGATACAAGATAACTAAGAAAGTATAATCTTTACGACACTTATTCTTTCTTTTTAGATTGCTAGTAAGCAAATACAGTTAGATCTAGAACAGAAAACGCGAGGTCAATATTCCAACCCATGGTACGTGACCGAAAAGATGCATCGCCTTACAGCATCCAACTTTGGTGCTGTAATAAGAAGGAGACCCTCTACGTCCTGCGATGCATTAGTAAGACGAATCTTGGGAAGAACATATTTCACTTCACCTGCTATTGAGTATGGGTTAAGGAATGAAAGTGTTGCTCTGCAGAAATTCACCGAAAAAAACAGGGAAGATTGTAAATCAGTGTGGACTACTTGTTGATTTAGAACATGGGTTCTTGGGAGCATCACCTGATGGTAATATATAGAGATTGACGACCTTTTTGTGTAATTATTATTCTATTACCTATACTATATTGTTTAAGGAATAATTAATGCAAATGAAATTTGCGAGGTTAAGTGTCTGCATACAGTAGCCAAGTTGGGCCTTACCTTAGAACAGGCTGTAAAAATGAAAAAAGTGGCTTGTCTGAAACTTGCAAAAGATATGTCCATTAGTATTAATAAACAGCATGATTATTATTACTAGGTAAGTATCTGATTAAAATTGAAAACACACTACAAAATACACGTAATTTGCAGATTCAAGGTCAATTGGCTTTAAACAAGTGTGTTATTTATATTTGTTGTCCCTACACTACATGCATGCTTGTAATAAAGACTTACAATTGTGCCTTTGTGCATGATGTGCTCAAGTTTCTGCGAATATGCAGATCTTCGTGAACTTCTAGGTTCTTTCAGGCTTTAGATCTTTCTAGGATCCTAAATTCTTCAGGTTCTTACAGAACACCAATTCCAGCTCCCTCGGTAACTACCCTATGTCACTGATAAGTGCACGAGGATCCCCGGCCCCGTTTAAAGACGGCGCGCCGTATTACTTCTATGTATAAGAATTTCATGTTTTCTTAAACAGGATATTTATTGAGAATTTTACAACTCTAGCCAGAATACAGATTCTGGCCATAACTGGAGTTTTATATATTGTTTTGAGTGTCGGTGCAATAAGCTTCTTCTGATCTTAAAGTCTTCAGCATAGTTTCAAGTTGTTCTAAGCCTTCGTTTATGCCCTTGAAAACTATTAGAACACCATATAAATATACCATAGCAAATGGGAATCTTAATGATTTTAGGATTCCATCTATGGCCTTCTGGAATACCGCTGGCGCATTGGTTAACCCAAATGAAACTTTTTTATATTGGTAATGACCATGTGGAGTTATAAACGCAGTGTCCGAACGACTTTTCTTTTCTCTTCGCAACTGGAAATTACCAGATTTCATGTCTGACGTCGTAAAGCATGTGCTACCTGCTAATCTTTCCAGTTTATGGTATATACGGTAGTGTATGTATAACGATGTTTCTCAGTGATAGAATCTACTTTTGGGTATATACACGTATTATTTACTCTAATAAACGACATTACAAAGAAGCTGACGCTGACCGACAAGTCATAAAGCAAGGCAATGCTAAATCTTACACCAACTTATCTATTGGCATGAGAGAAATAAGGAAATCTAAAAATTGAATTATTCAACATAGATTGTTTAGGATATTAGAAAATTCATTCAAAGATAAATAAATAAACATTAGAGTTCTGATTTACTATCATGATAAAGCATACGACCTAAACAACATAATAATAGTGAACAATAAATAATGTAACAAACAAATAACCACGATATAAATATATGAAATTAATTATCTAATAAGTGTAAAGGTCGCAATAGACGATAATAAATTTCATGAAAATTACATGAATTTTTGACAAAACGCCATTTGATTGTGTATAGTGACTCTTCAATGTTTACATGAATTTTTTCATGTAAAAATTGATGAATAGAACAAGTTCTATTTCTCAAGGCCATTCACGTAGATTTCTAGTGATTTCTGGTGATTTCAATGCTAGCGATTAGATATAATATAAAATATAATATTAATATAATATAATATATTGGAATATAAAAGTTCACTAAAATAAACAGCGATAGCCAACATAATTTTTGGATTTCACGAGATTTAAGCGTGTATTACTACAATTCTTGCATGAATTTTTTAAAACATTTCTACAGCAATTTTACATGAAATCTTACATGTAATTCTCTGATTGTCTATTGCCGGCTTAATACAACAGGCCAATTTTAATCTAAGTTCATTGAAAAGAAAGTAATAAAAAAATTATGACCCTATTTACCATTGCTTTTCAAGAAATTTCAAACAGAACCAACTTATTTTTAAAATGCACATTCTAAATTTTATGATTTGAACTTTCAAATCAAAGACTATTACAAAAAGGAAACCAACACAACCGAAATATTAGAATAAAGCGATAAAAGAGTTTCTAATAGGTCTTCACAAATCTCTTAATTTACAACCTCTTTTGTTCACTTATATTTCAGTTCTACCTGCTGCTCTTTCCGTACGCTTCGGCGTTTGTGCATCTATTCTTAGGCGTTATTGCAAAAATGGAAATATTCTTCTCACGGTACTAAATACAACCCTTAAAGAATCTAGCAGGAATGTTGTTAAACAGATTTCTACAATTGCACTTTTAAATTTAGAGTAGTTTTTCTGCTAGTTAAAAGGGTCCAGCATCTACCGCCGCAAAATTCGCTTTCCTTATTTATAGGTACTTCTCTTTTTATAATATCCCACTTTTGGATAGGGGTAATTTTGGTTAAATCGCCCTATTTTGACCTGAGGAATATGTGGTAGGGCGTTGTACAGATCTTTTAAGGACACCTTGTAGAACTGTTAATAGAAGTTTTGATATAAATACAAGAAGGTGTGAATTTTGGTCACTCTTTGTGATATAGGTAGCTAGTTGTTCGTTTGTTCTGATGTTATCTTTGGTTCTTAAATTTTTTTTCTCTGAATTTCAAGTTTGATAGTATTGCTGGTATAATGTAATAGAAGAATTCAGCATATAAAAATCATTTATATAAAAAAGAAATTTAAAGAATATTTTGTACAATTCTGAGAGAAGATTGAACCGTGAGAAGCTGGCAATACTGTATACAGGACTTAACTCAGTATGGGCAGAAATTTAGTTTTAAAAATAATCATCCACCTTGTGATATCCCGGTTTAAATTTTAAATTTCGCGCGTTAGAAAAAAGGTTACTATCACTGCATCTTAGAAATGTTTGGAAAGAGTGGGATGGGGTTGGCGATAGGAAGGGATGCTGGGGGTTGGGGAAGAAATACGCGCTCTCTGGAGTTGTGGCTACCAAAGGGGTGAGATGAACCGGGAGACTGCAAAATTACTTTACTGTTGATGTAAAATACATTTTTGATTTTTATTGAAAAATAACATTTTAAGGGTGAAGTGAACTCAATTATCTATTTTATATTTGTGATTATGCTGAGCTAGACGAGATTTAAACAGATATTAAAAATTGCTTGTAAGAAACCACGTGGCTTTCTTTGTGTTTATGTAACAATCATGCATCTCACGTAGACTTTTAATGTTTATTCAACTGTTTTGTGTTATAAATGCAGGCATTTTGAATGCTTTTAATATCATATTTCACTAAATATATTTTTCTTTGTTGCAATTGTGAAACGAAATTAAGAAAGCTTTTGTATTGTATGCATTTATCTTGTGATCACTAATAAAGTTTAAAGAATAATGGAATTTAGTTTGGAATTCAGATGTTTTAAATATTACAAAACAACATACAAGACGATTAGATTTATTTTCATACACTAGCATTTGTTAACATGGATGTTCTGATACTCAACTGGGACATGTGAGCACCAGTAAATATTATAAAACACACATGAATTTAATGGTCGATGGCTCTCTATTAAAGTGTGAACTGCCTTGGTGTTATCTTAACATTTTCATCCGTGGTAGCAGTCTACATTCTCCATTGTTTTTGTGTTTATTTGTTATAAATGTTTCTCTTGCAGCATTCTCCACCCTTGGGCAGCAGTTATTATTATGTACTATTTGACCCGAAGCACTATCTTAATAGTTCCGGGTGTTTTTATTTATTATGTTTTATTTGTGGCACGAAGCACTATCTTAATAGTTTCGTGCTTTTGTTTATATATTTATTGCGGGGAATGATAGACTGTTCACAATTTTTGGCTACGGCCGGAGACTAAGGAGCTATTGTAATAGAGTACGGTCTCTTCCCTGTGACTTTGCTAACATACTCTTCAGTTTTGTTTGATGATGAGTGCTATAAGTACATATCCGAGTAATGGAGAGAGCAGGACTAGTTTAATTTATGTTGCAACAAGTGAATTTGAAATGTGCATTATGTTGTGTGTTCCGAACATTCATTTTATCATTTATTTATCTCTGAATTTCACCAAGTTCTTATGAAATGAACTTATGCCAACTTATCGCTTATTATTGCTTGCTTTTATGTGACATTATTTTATTGAATATTGCTGTGTCTTGTTGGTTTCAAGTTGGGACCGTTTATTTATATATTTGTGCATTAAAACTTGTATTGTTTGTTTTAAAAGAATCTTCGGAGGTGTCTTGCTGGTTCTTCCTCCGAACTGATACCTGAACCAGTGTCTAAAAGTTTATTCGGCCTTCGCAATAAAATTTCGCATTCAATATACAACGTTCTATTTTAACCATAATCTGTGTTTTATTTGATTTCCTGCCTTCCCCACTATCGTTAGTAACCAGTGTATCTAGTTTTAGGGAATTTTAGAAACACAACGTAGGGTAGGTAAATTGGTTTGACGATCACGATTGGCCACATTGATTCTGGGGTTTGCTTTCTGTTAGATTTGGGAGGGAAATTTAAATATTTGTCAGGACCTGGGGCTTGGGATACTACAACCTAATAAAAATTACTAATAATAAAATGATATTATTTGCAAACACAACTTATAATGATTATAGGGTAAGGTGGGTCACAGTGTGACAAAAATGATAAATCATGTTATGAAACTCAAAATATTTATTATAAGACTAATTCAATAGGCATAAAACAGTATTTAAACTTTTAATTAACATAGAAAGATGATATCAAAAAGAGCAAAAAATATTTATATGGCACTTTTTTGAAATTCGTCACGTGTCACAAACTGCCCCGTATCTGGGGTACAATGTGACATACAGGGGCACTCTGTGACACATTCCTAATCCTAAGAAAAAAACAAGATATTATAGTTTATTGCAAATTAAACTTTTTCAAGATATCTGAGAGAAACGTATAAATCAGCTTGACGTTTTGTAAGTTTTTTATGTTTTTAATCAAAGGTAAAACCATTACTATATCTTCTAGTCCAACTGTCGCCATATCTGGCTCGAGTGGGAATAGAAATTGTTATCCACCTTACTACTTTTACGTAAGTAACTTACATCGTAAGACCCACCATCATTGTCAGTCAAAAGTTTCCCAATATAATGCTTGATTTTTTGTTGTTTACCAGAAAATTTAATAATGATAAAATCATCTCGTTTTGGTTTTTTAAAGTAAGATAAAGGAATATCATTGGAATCATCAGATGAAATGAATATAGTTTCTTCAGATTCTTCGAAAAGAACTTTTTACACTTGCGGCTTCTTTGAGTTTTTGATTTTTTCTTTGGATTTAAACGTTTTATCTTTGGCTATCGAATTTTCATCTATGGCTGTCAACGTTTTCTCTTTTGTGTTCTACATTTTTCACTCTCTTTAAAGCAGCTTCTTCGAATTCATTTTTATAGGTGTGCCGGTGGCAATACAACTTCTTTCTCTTTTTCTTCCCTTATTGGACTGAAGTCTTGGTTGAGCTTTTGGATAACCTCTACATGCTATGGGACTTACTAATTGGTCGTCTTTGATAGGAGTGGGGTGTTTAACTTGGAAATTCATTAGATTAGGTTGATATTCTGAGAGCTGATCTTTAAGAAACGATTCTGCTTTGTCCTGGTCTATAGTCTCCGTTAATATAAAACGACTCAAATGACCTGACTCAATCTTGTCATCAGTAAATGGAATTAGGTTCGGTGACGTAGACTGTGTCCGTTATTCTTCAATGACACCAACAAATGTTTTCGAATGGCAATCTAATGACGGTGTATTGTTTGAGAGAGACTCTAGGAAATCCTGACGCGAAGCGAAATCCATCGAAGGTCTTGCTTGAGTCTCCAGAGACTTTATTGAGGGATCGATCCCGGATTCTGCAGGACATCTCGACCTCTTAGAAGACAAACTTAATTGTGAAGTTTCACTCAGTCTCATTTGTGCAACGCCTGTAGTTGGAGCACTCTGCTGAGTTGGTCGGTTTGTTACTTCGCTGGGCATAAAGTCGTCATCAGAAAAAATATTCCGATCAGAAGGGAAGATGCCAGTTTTTTTGAATCCAGACTTTATGTTAACAGGTGTCATTGCTTTGTCAAAAGCTTGACCAACTAATCCTGCAACATCGTAAATCGTGAGAGGTCTTCCCGGATGCCGCATCATCCACGAGTCAGATGCTGCATTATAGAACGTCTGAAATGGATCAAAAACAGACACATAAAAGGGCTGCAATTTGTGGCTTGTATGCGGTGGTATAGTCAACAAAGTGACACCACTGTCTTTTGCTATATTTAAAACTACTGGAGCTAGGTGGTTCTCATGGTTATCCAGTATCAATAACGATGTATTGTCTTTTGAAGAAAAAGTCACTTTTATGAAGTGCTTCATCACTTCCACGAAGAGTTCCCTCGTCATCCAGCCAGTATTAAATGAGGTAGCCCTTGTCAAACTACACGGTTTCGGTTTTCGTAGCGTCAGATCTGAATTTCTTTGCTTAAAGCCAGTCAATTCCTGCCATTTTTTTTCATTCCAACTTTCCGGAATTTTCAATTTGTGGAATACTGCCATTTTGTATGCAAGTTTTCTACATTTCACTCTATCGAGACCATAACTCATTTTAGAACAGGTTACAATATATTCCTTGAATCCTTTTTCTTGGTCATTAGAAAACACTTTCCTGTTAGCATAATTAGGCGTGAAACTTATGTTTTCTCTTTCCTCCTTAGTTCTATTTTCCAGTTTTTTGACATACCTACTCAATGTCGTATAGTTCACATGTTTTCGGTTAGCGGCGACTCTCAAGCTCAAGCCACTTTCGACAAGTGCTACGGCTTCTTGCATATTTTCTAAACTGTGCTGACCCATTGTGGTCTTTCGAACCCGGTTCTGAACCATTTTCAAAATACATCTGGAACAAGAAATATTAAGAAGCATAACATTTTTTCCAGTTCATGTCATCATCTTACGACCTCAGATCTATACTATAAGGCTACTCCTTATAGTAGATTATGGTCCTTAACATTGACTTAACATGATGAAACTGCAATGCCAATTTGGTTAGGAAACAGCAAAAACTAACATCGGGGTACACTGTGACTTGTCACAGAGTGCCCCGTCACACAGTGCCCCATGGAATTAAAAAACAAAAATAAATTAATTAATAATTTGAGGTTATGCATACCGGCAAACTGTTTATGTGTGATTAACCACTAATATATGTATTTTCGAATAGAAAAAATGTTACTTACCCAGATCTTGCAAGCTAGACTTTAAACTAAAAATAATATCGCGTTTTTGTTTTAAAAAAAACAGTATAAAAACTCCTTTCTTGCAAATTCTCTGGAGTAAACAAAAAACGAATCGAATAAGATGGCGTCGGGTGCGGTTGTTAGAAATATGTCTCAACGCTAGCAGAATAACAGAAAGGGACGGATATATTAAGACTGTTACACTGTGCCCCTTGCCACACTGTGCCCCACCTTACCCTAACAACTATATGTTGTTAGTTCGGTTGTTGTAGGTGTATACAGTATATTCTTTGTGTATGTATGATAAATGCCCAACCACATGGCATTGAATTCACATGTTTTTCAGGTTGTGTATTCAGTGTGTACCAAAACAATCTTTTTGATATTGAAAGTTGATACACTCAAAATTTGAATTGAGATTTCATTACTTAAAAAATGGTGTACTTTTGGAATCATTTAGTAATGAATAAAAGGTAATAGTAATTTGCTTTTATTAAATGCACATGTATAACCTCAAAATATGATTTCTTGCTTTGTTTTGGTAGGTTTGAAGGTCCAGGTGATGATAATTCTAGTTCAGACAGTTTTTTAGCCAAGTTAACTTCTAAAGAATTAAAGAGTATAAAAGTCACTGTTCCTCGCCATGATGTTCTTGAACCAACTAGTTCTACTGTTGTGCAAAGGACTTTAGAAGATCCAAATAGTTTGATTATACATAGAAGAGGTATGTTAAATAACTACTAGTATTGTTTTTAATCAGGCATGCCTTTTAAATTATATGAAAGGAACTTATTAAACATAACATTGCAAATGTTTTCAAACAATATATAAAATGTTAGGAAAGTTGTCCACATGGTTGAATCAGTTTTAACATTGCAAATGAGTTTTTTTAATGTTGCTTTGTCAATTATTCTATATATCTTTTATCAGATTACAGAAATGATAGAATAAGAAAATAAATTAAACATTAGAATTACATGCTAGATCTTTTTAGTTTGAATAGAGGTTAAAATATAATTTGTATGGAAAACTATTACATGTATGTACTGAAATGGACTAGAAGAGAATGTTTATGGTAGCAGCCTAATTACTTTATTATTTCTGTGATGTATGACAATTAATTCGTACGGTAGGTATAGTTATTAGCTAGTTATCAAAATATTTTTAAAGTGAATATTAAAATGGTTCTGAAACTATAAATGCTTTTTAAAACATTTTTTGAAGTGTATTATAAGAAGTGTATCCAAGATATTGGAATTAAGGATTAAGATTCGTTAAGCATTTAATTATATTTAAGTTAGAACCATTTAAATTTTTTTATAATGCTAATCTTATATTTGAATATTGTTTCTGATATTTAACTATAGATTAAATTGTAAAACAATGTGAAACTTTATTATAAATTTTTATCTCTTGTAAATAACTTAAATTGCAGGGTTCTGCCCCACCTGGAAAACAGGGAAAATGTTATGGAAATTAGAAAGGTATAAGTAAAAGTCAGGGAATTTCATTATTCTGTGTGGTATTTCCACTAAGATCAAAAATAGTTACTGGTCGCAACAATCTTCACTATGTAATGGAATGCTGTAATTTTTTTTTCTTATGGACTACCACTAACCTTAGCATAGATGTATCTAAACAGTCTAGACAGGACAAGATTGTACATGTGGAGAGAAAGAGAAAAGAGTAGATGTCTAAGACTATTTAGATATAGATCTGAGTTGAAGTTTGTGCATCGTTGCAGCTGGTAGTGTATAAGAAAAGAAAGAAGTCAGGTTTAGAATTGTAAAAGTTAGGAAATTAAATTTTGTTGGTTTAATTTTTGCTTTGGCGGTGTGTTTTATTAATTTACAATTAATAAAATTACAAATTTTGAATAGTAATAGAATAAGTACGTGCAATTCTCAGAAAAATGTCATGGAAAATCTGAAAAATTGAAGGAATTTGATTTGCACCATAAAGTCCAAAATGCTGATTGGTTTATATTTGGCAAATTATCACGTTACTTATAAAAATAATCTTTTTTACAAAAAATTAAATAAAAGCAAGGCACATCTTACAATACACTTTTCAAAACATTAGGTGCACTATTTCATCTGATTAAGAATTATTCATACTACGGGTTATAAAATTATAATAAATTAAAACACAATTCCACTCCTAACCTCAAATTTATTTGACTACCTTTGAAGGTGACATGTGTATATGAAAGCGAGTCAAGCAAATAAATTTGAGGTTATAAGTAGAATTGTGTTTTAATTATTACTTCCTCTGTCTGAAAATATTTCCTATATTTCAATTTAATGTTAGAATTACTGGTATATGAGGTTAAATTAATTTGCTTTATATAGTAGGTAGATTATGTGTAAATTTGTGTATGCCATTATTAAAGACTCACTTAGCTATTGCGCTTTTATTTTCTGATACAGTTGTCGAATGTCAAATCTTAGTCTATTAACAATTTAACCGCTGTTATTGCAAAAAGGCAAGAAATATTTTACAAAATACTTTTATAGATACAAGAAAGTGTGAAGAATTTAGTTAATTTAATTAAAAACTGAAGAGGGGCATGATAAATACCATCGCATGTAAGTTTTGCTGCTCTGTTCAACAATTTCTAAGCTGTGGAAACAAGCTAGGGATTGCCAAACTAACAATTTTTTTGTTTTCAGTTTAAACAATAAAGTCTCATTCAGTAATTTCTCGTTTCTTTATTTACTTTCACATAAAACAAAATGTAGCAACTGTTTTTGGACAAAAATTAAATTGAAATATAGCAACTATTTTCGGACAGAGGAAGTATAATTTTATTAACATGGAATATTGAGAGAAAATCATTAAAAATTAATTTTAATCTGCATTTCTTCAAATATTAATATTTTAACTGATTCGTACTTGTTCATTTAATATTAATATTACAAAAACATTTTCTTAAAAATAATTCTTTAAACAGTTATTAACTATTACTAACTTATAGAAGGGGAAGGCCAACATCCAATATTTGGCAGAAAAGGCATTGTTGTTAATGACAAGAAACATTCAGAAGAAAGAATAGTAAAAAAATCACCATTCGGTAGTTCCACAGAAGATGAAGCATCAGACAGCTCATACAGTGAACATTCTGTAGACAGTTACAGATCAGGAAGTTCAAAGAAGCGAGACTATAGTAATTCTCCATCAAGGGATCTAAGAAAAGATTCTAAAAGAAAATTAGGATATTCTAAAGATTATCATAAAAATTCATATAAAGGAAAACAAAAATCTGATAGCCAGAGGGAAGAATATAGGGAAAAGAGACGCTTTGAGAAAGGTGGAGTAACAAAGAAAGTTAGAAGTGTTAGTCCAAGTTACAGAAAGAGCGAGAGTGAACATGGTCATCATGCATTTTCAAAAGAAAGGTACTATAAAGAGAAAAGTCCAAAACCTAGTACCTTTAGGACCAGTAGGGAAAGAGAGAGAAGTTCAAAAGGCAGCAGGGATAGGGAAAGTGAGGCTTATGGGAAAGATAAGTATAAAAGCAGCCCACGCAGAGTGGACTATAGAGATGGTAGTCCAAAGAGATATGATAGAAGCCGGTCGCATTCACCTAGAAGAGTAGGTTATAAACCCAGCGATATAGAAAAATATTCCAGGTACTTATTAAATATTGTTCCATAATATTCGTATAAATTATTTATAATAACCCCTAAATATTTTATTAGTATATTTTATATTCTAAATTTTATATTTTACTTATATTTAATTTTTCTAATTAAAAAAAAAATTGAAATGGTGTCACCAGAAATGGAAAAAGATAAAGAGTGTAGCAAATATAAAATTGACTTTAACAGTAATAAAACCACGGGTTACAAGGTAGAATGTAAAAGGTGGTACCATTTGAAATGTATGTATCAGAGAAACAGTACATGGTAATTAAAACATGTGAAGGTATCATTGGTTCTGCAGACTATTATAATGGAAGTGAGGTTAAAACCAATATTATAATAAAAACAACCCAAGTGAAGGGTTGTTAGATAATATAAAACTTATAAAAGACATTTTAATCAAGAGTATGGACAGAAAAGATAATGAAAGTGAAAGGGTAGAGCAACAGGTAAGAAACTATGCGCAGATGTCAAAACAGAGAGCAAACGGGAAACTGTAATAATAACATTAAAAGATGGAAGTGGAAATGCAATAATTGAAAAGAAATTAATTCTACTGAGTTAGGTGTAGCAATAAGCTATTAAAAGAATATACACATGCAAGTATGAATGTCTTGGCTTTAACCATAAAGCTGATATTTACAAGAACAAGCCAACCTGTGCCAAATATGGAGAAGAAAGACATTAAGGATAAGTGTAAACTGCAGTCACAATGCAATCTGATTATTCTTGTATGGTAGACAGATTACAAAAAATGTAGAAACGAATTCTTGAGATACAGCAGAAGTTAAAGAAAAAATAGCAATTAAGGAAAAGTGTTGTTGATAATGATATGTATTATTTTAATATCGAGAGTTAACCTACACATATTGAGGAATTTCATGATTTTTATTGTTGTATTCAATCTATTAGTTGTATAGTATATCAGAAACTGACATTACAGTAGAGGTTGATTCAAACAGCAGGCATACAGGTGGGGTAGCAATGTATGTAAGTAAACTAAGCAAAGCTAAGTTTATAAAAGAGTGTATAATTGATAAGAACATTTGGTATCTGGAGATTAACTTTAGGTGACAAAATAACGTGAATATAGATATTGCGTACTTATATCATCCGCCAAGTAGTAACCTACAGTATTTGTTGATAAAATCGAAGAACTGTTAAGTGATTTGTTACATAGCAATAAAAGGTTGGTAGTATTAGGTGATTTTAATATAAAATGGTTCGAGGATGTAAGAAATTTTGAAATCAACTGTGAAATTAGACAAAAGTGAGGTTATTATCTTATGCATATGAATACCAGCCATGAAATCAGTATTCTATAATGGAATATGCTTATTTAATACACAGTCAAGTGAAATTAAAAATGTACAAGTACCAAGATCTTCAAGAGGAAAATTAAAGAATATTTCAAGACTGAGTTAGAAAATTAGTTAAGAGAAGGTAGCACAAATAATAAGTTGCCATATTCGGTGAGTATCATAATGAGGGTTGTGGAAATTAAATTTTAGATGTTGTAGAAATAGTAATAGTAGAATCATATTTAATAAGTGATTAAGTGCAATAAGGCATAGTTTGGTGCAGAGTGGTGTATATTTGTAGTAATAGGTTTGGGTAGGGGGTGGTAGTAAATTAAAGAAAGAGTTACCATTATTTACTGTTTAAGCAATAAGTACCTACATCAAATAACTAGAATAGGATAGTATTAGCAGGTAATGGAAACATTGTACTATACAGCGTGTCCCAAATATGAAGTCAGTTAAATTTAAAAAAAGTTCACAGCTTACTAGATATTCACTAAAAACGAGAATATCTAATTTTCTTTAATGTGCCAAGAGGGGGTTTTAGAGTTATTCACCATTCATTCATATTCGCATCTGCTATTTGGACGAGAATAGGGCAAAGAAGGGGGGTCAAAGTTGGAAATGTTGCACTTTTTGAAAATGAAAAATTTTGACCAAACTTGAAGGCTAAGTGGGACATAAATTTTCTTCGACTACCCTATGCACGTGGAGCGAACGCGGTGATACCTAGCGAGTCCCCAAAAAATGTTTCGCCTTAAGTGGTTTCAAATTTAAGCCCCTGGGCGTCCGTGGGGGTTTTGAGAAGATATTGAAGCGACATTTAGTACCTCAATTGAGGGTCTTCACCTGCATCTGGAGCCGCTCGAACCGATTTCGCATCTCTTGCCATTCGGCCGCTAGAGGGCACGACAGGTCGAACCTAGGAAGGCTCCTAGCTCTGAAACTATAAAGACTACGGGAGTCTGGTTTTCGCCGATCGACACAGATTCGCAAGCATTATGGCGAGATAGGAGAGAGAATTCGATGAAAAACCAATAAATCGCAAAGCCCCCCCAAAAAAGCCGTCCGGGAAATTGTAAATTCTGCAAAATCCTCTGGATAGTCTGAGCAACATAACATTCGAGATTTATGTTCTAGAAAGGCTTATCTACCCACTCGCAACAACCGAACTCGATACGATTAACTTTGGCCTTTTCTTTAAACTAAGAAGTATCGTCAGGTCAATAAGTTTAGGTGGGTACAAGTAGCTTTTTACCGTTTCAGGGTCAATTAGAACAAAAGAAACGTGAGTTTCATTCTTTTATTCAATTATTTGAGTTCCTAGGGAAACGTAGTTGCAACATTTTGATGCATCATAGGATGGGGAACAAGAAAGATTCAATACACTTTTTTTATGGCCCTGGAATGGACACCCTCTAAGCTAGAGAGATGAATCTTTTGCAGTAAATGTACTCTAGTTTTTGTAAGCAAATGCCGAATCTTTCCAAAAAGATCTTTAAACTTGGGAGGGGCCGTTCCTCTTCTGTCTGTTCTAGAGTCGTTATCTTTGGTAATTAATGCTGAGATTCGGCATGTAGATCTTCCAAACCTTGTGTATCTTGCTCCCAAATTCGGTTAGAAGGAACTTTGGAGATGGGAAATCTTGAGGTTTCTCGTGAATTCGTTATTTTTGGTTTTTTCGTTATTTGTGCAAGAACCATACGTCCTGCCAACTCGAAACTTTAAATGATAAAAATAGGTAAAAAGTGTAATACGATCTTTTTTCGAAAAAGCATTCTTTGTACTGGAAATCGGATTTGATGATACAATGTGGAAAAGTGAGATGCCCATAGGCATGCGGTAGAGTAGTCACTGGAAATGTTGCGGGGAGATATCTTGCGCTCTCGTATATTTTATTCTTATGGTGAGGGCTATACCAAGAGTTATCGCAGGCATAGCACGTGTGTAAGGAAGCTATATGGGCCGACTGGCAATTTTAGAGAATTTACTCCCGAATACAAAATAATCAACGCAAATTTCTTTTAATGGAATGCTTACTTCATTTTCATATTGCTGAATGCACATTTTAAATGTTTTTCATGTGATGTAGAGTTTGACGTAGATATTCTTTTGTTTTACCAAGTTATGATGAGAAAACCATTTTGCAGGTAGTATCTCATGACATTAAACCTATAAAAATCGATGATTTTTGTCAAGTAAATTGCAATTGTTATGCAACAATTACTAAAACAAAACAAAGACGCTTTTAAGATATTTTACAGGGGCATTAAGAAATAGAGTCAAATAAGCAACTAATTAGTATTTCTTAATGACCAGTAAAATATTTTTAAAACGTCTTTCCCTTGTTTTAGCAATTATTGCATAACAAATGCAGTTTATGTGACAGAAATTAATGATATTCGTAGGTTTAATGTCATGGCACACTACATGTAAAATGGTTTTCACTTCATAACTTGTTAAAACGTAAGAATAACTATGTCACACCTTATATCCCTGAAAAACATTTAAAACATGCCACTCATTGTATCTCTTACAACTTTGGAGATACCAATGGTGAGCCTCAAATTTAGGATGCATACAGGGTGTTATAAAAATAGCACCGAAAACTCTAATGGCGTGTAGTACTCATAATCATGAAAATAAGTAAAGAAGTTTATATAAACATGTGTTTCCGAGGCACAAGGTGTGAAAGTTTCATTTAAACTTTCTCGTTTTTTCAATATTTCGAGAACAAAGTGAGATATTGGGATGAAATTTTCTGCATGTTTGTTACTCACTCTTGGGTGTCAACTATTCTATGTAGTTTTGTGTTTGATATCTTTATAAGAGGAGGGAAATTGCAGGGGCAGGCTAACAGCCTACACAACTTTTTTCTCTAAAGTGCACAGTTTTCAAGATTCAGGTTGTCAAATTATCCTATCCAGTTAAATTTGAGAGGTTTAGAAAAACTCAATTTTATTAGAAAACGACGCATTTTACAGAACAAATGCAAGAGCAACTTCTCTTGTCAAATCAATTGTTATTTTCGAAAATAAAAGCATTTCTTAATTTTTCAGTGGCATAGCACTTTTTTTTAGAGTAGATTGTTAGTTCCGTTGTAATGATAAAAAATCAGATACAAAACTATGTAAAACAGTAGACACCTAAAAGTAACAAACATGTAGAGAACTTCATTCAGATATCTCACCTTGTAAAAAGACGGCTTGAAGAAACAGTCAGTATTCACTATGTAGTCTCTAGCAGTTATTCGTTAGTATTCCGTGTTCAGTTTTAGCAGTTATTATTACTCGTATGAATTTATAACAAAAGAAATTTAACAAAAATATTCATTCTATATTGCATCATAAAGTACATGTATATGTATCATTTGTAATGTAGTACTAATCTTAAAATTTTTTATTTAATAAACATATAAAACAATATTAGTGTGCAGTAGTTATTAACCCTCAGCAAGGGGATACAACACATTTTGGTATAGTTGGTAGCAATTCTTTTGTTTCTTTTCAACAATTGAAGAACTCAAGATCACAGATTTTTGCAACAAAAAAATTAACGCGTTACCTGCTTGTTCTAAAAGGGAACTTGGACCTTTGGATTCACTCCTGAAGGAAGATAATAAAGAATCACTCCTGATTTTCTGGGTTTAACATAACTATGTAAGTGCATTTTTTTTGATATTGTTAATTGTGATTGGTGGTCTTTGTATTCAAAACGTCAACTAACCAAACTGTTACCAATTCTAGTAATTCTACACAATCTATTCCTGAACAATCTCAATCCTCTACTAATGCTCTAAATTTCTCTGTAGATTTTACTGGCGATCATTATGAAATAGGACAATTCACGGCAAATTTTAATAATGTAAATCAACAAAAACTGTTCATTTAAATTCCCAAGAATCCCCAGTGTTGAACACTGCAATGGTGGATCAGATTTCTCAGCTTCCATTGTTCGAGGATTAGAAACTTTAATTTCTAACGATAACTTAAATTATATAGAACGTTTTTTATCTAATTCAAAAAACACTGATCAAAAATTTAAATTTTTAATTGATACTAGAGTTAGCGCCTTTATTGAGTTTATTGTAACTCTAAAGAAAAAATAATTTTATATCGGCTCTCTTCCAATAACCGTTAGAAACTATTTGAAGGGCCAAAATAGAGTTAGGAATTCGAAACGAGAAATCAGCTGTAAGATTTCACATACTAAGTCAAGCCTTTTGATGACTTGATAGGTCAAGATATTTTACAAAAAGAAAATGCTAAAATTGATTTTGAAAGTAATATGATTTGTTCGGTTTCTAATCTCTTTTGGTTCCACTCAAATTACACACTGAACAAGATGACTTAGATTCTTCCATCAATATAAGTATAATTAATCTTAAAGCTAGAATAGAGACGTTAATCGAAATTGATATTGAAAATCCAGAAATCAAAGAGGGTAGAATTTCTGAATTATTAATTATTAGGATTACAAAGGGTATACAGTATGAGTAGAAAGTAACGTATAAATTCAGATTTTATTTTAATGTTAATCATTTTCCAGCAATCTTTTGTTTCGAAGCGATGACGTCATCGTCAATTTTTTGAAATGGAAATCTGATTTTTTTACGATTTTGATAGATATGAATTATATAAGGATTTTTAGAGAAATAGTAATGAGTTATCTGGATTTTAATCAGCCGTTTATGTTAACCACCGACGCATCTAATTTTGCGATTGGTTCGGTATTAAATCAAGATGAAGTAGGTAGAAATCTTCCGATTACTTATGCCTCAAGGACATTGAACAATGCAGAGTAGAATTATAATATTATTGAAAAAGAGTTGCTTAGGATCTTAGGATTGTAAGTCATACCTCTATGGTCAGAAATTTAAATTCAACTCAACTCAACAACCATCTATTAATTACAATTATGATGATTACATCGTTAACCTAAAAACAATAATTCCAATAATATTTGCTTTAGATCAAACTAAACGTTAAAGAAAAATATCCAATCATACTTGCTTACACATTTCAACTTTTCGGCCATAGATCAACACTATAAACAACTTTCACGTTATTATCAAAAATTCTTAAACTTATGCACTTAAATATACTCTTATGTAGAACCACCAGTTCCTTACCTTCTCTTAAGTAATACAAAGACCTACTATTCTCAATTTCAAGATTTGGAAAAATGTACACAAGAATACTACATGTGTCGAGCTATGTCTATCCTCAGAACAATGAAAAAACTCAGTGTGTGAGACTTTTTTCTTTACATCGATACCTCGTTCCTGCGACGTAAAAACCATCAACCAACAAGAAGCGAAGTAATCGCAAATTATTACCATCATAATGCAGACTCTGATACCCTTTTAGATGATTGTTTCCAGAATAAGATTAAAGACAGAACTGAAATACCACTCAATCTACAATCCATTAAATCACTGAATGTTAAACTAGAAGGATTTGGCGTGGAACGTCACAAGTTGAATCAGCTTGATGAGGTAGTACAAAGGAGATTGCGAATTTTATTAGTTTTCTACTCTTCTCTCAATGGTCGGTATCCTGCATATCATTTAACAAATATTTTGTTATACTAAGGAATCCAACTTATCTGCTGATTGCTGTGCAAGAAAAATATATTGAATAGTGATAGACGCAAATCAGTGTCTAGAGGACCATTTATTGACAAACTGATTGAGGTCATAAAATTTCCTAAATCAAACTTAAGTAACCAACACTATTATTTGAATAAATTACTTATAATAACCCCTGAATATTTTATTAGTATATTTTATATTATAAATCTTTAGATTAAATTGTAAATTACTGTAGTGCTAATTTTATTTTTTTTTTCAATTGAATAAACATAGAAAACAATATCAGTGTATGGTAACCAAGGGAACACAACCATACATTTTTTTAAACCTTTTAATAGTACATTATTTTACAGGACAAAAAGTCCACCTTCTGTACATACTAAAAGGTACAGCGTATCACCACATAGCAAAAGACGAAGTAGATCACCATATATTCGAAAACACAGTCCATCGTCACATTCCATGAGACGTAGTCGTTCACCGCATTACAAAAGATCATCACCTAGAGAAGATAGAACTTATTCAGGTTCTTTATCTTCTGGAAGTAAAATTAGACGTAGTCGTTCACCGCATTACAAAAGATCATCACCTAGAGAAGATAGAACTTATTCAGGTTCGCCGTATGATAGGAAAAGAGATTATCCAAGCAGTAGCAGCCATCCTTCTGGTCACGGAAAGCAACCATATTCCAAAAGAAGAAGCCGATCGCCTTACTATAGGAAATATAGTTCTTCACCACATAGGACAGAATCACGCTATAAATATAGACGACGTAATCGTTCACCTTATCGAAGAGATTCTGATGGATATAGGCCACAGAGTCGATCACCATCTAAAAGGTTGCATAAGCGTTCTGCATCTAAAGAAAGAAATTATCGTAAATCACCTTCAGGTACTAAAACAGAATATGAAGTATTAGCACCTGAATTCAATTATTATGGGGTAATTCAGTTTTTTTCTTGGGCAAAAGTCTATACTATATGTGTAAATTATTTTCTAGGCAGAGGGATTTTGGATACCTGGACCAATTTCAAGGTCAGGGTACATACCTAGAGGGGTAATACCATCACCAGCAGTCATCCCACGTGGTATGATCCGACCTGGTCCATACATATTTCCAAGACCTTATATCCCTTTACCTCCCCTTCCGGTGCACCAGTTTAGGCCAAGATTCTCCACTACATACAATAAACCGCCTAGACCTAGACTGACTGCACCAACAACTGCCGCTACTATTATTGAAAGTGCAAGTACAGTAACACAACCACCATCATCAACAACACATAATGAATGTAGTACTTCTTCAAATGCTGCAACGCCAACAAATAATCCAGTTGTTGAATCTTCTGTTCGGGATAAATCATAAATAATATTAAGTTAGTTTTAATTTAGTTTAATTTTTAACTTTTGCGATTTTATATCTTCCGAGCTATGTCAATTTTTTGATCTTGAAATAAACTTAAGTTTTTAAATTTACTTTTAATATTTTATTATTAAAAAGTCATCAATCTGTCAGTTTAGTGCAAGACTGTTATATCTCAAATACTTAAAACTAAGAAGATTGCCGTTGAAGAATATTCTCAGTAATAAGGGAACTCATATTAGCAGTAAAATTGAGTTAGAAATGCTTGCAAGAACTTCAGAAATTGAATTTTTTGCACGCTGTTACCATGTTGTGTTATTATGTTGCAATGTTTCGTTAAGTGACTGCCTTCCTCATTAGGAATTTCCCCTGAAAGGGCAATTTCTATTAATTTGCAATCTCAGTCTGCATACTTAAACTAGTGAGTTACTGGAAAGGTTTGATATGGTTAGCTTAACTTAGCTCCAATCTGGTTTCCTGACTGTTTCTTATGTTGAAATCGAAGCTGAAAAAAAGCAAAGGGGTAACAATAAATGGAATTAGAAATAATGGAAATACATGAATGCAGTTTTAATTTGGTTTTGGTTCAAGGTATAGTATTCCAAAAGATGTGCGTTTATGACTTAATTGCTGCTTAGCTTACAGTAGATTTTACAAGTTCATCACAGCAGGGTATCATAAATTCGCTTACCTGTGAAAACCTTTTCTAACACATTGACATAGAGTTGTATTGAGATAAGTTTTACTTTCGTAAATACTTTTAAACTAAAAGATTAGAAATATAAATTATTTCAATACGGTCCTTGGTTTACCCAATCGTCTGTGACACGTGCCACCACTTGTATTTGTTGATTTTTATGAGGGACCTGTTGTGAAATACTTAAGAAGTCAAAATCATAAACGCACTATATCTTTTGACATACTATATGCAGATCAACCGAGAATCTTCTATGTTGGTGTTGTTAAATGATTTGTGTTGACACTAATTTTAATACAATCAAATCGTCCTATTCAGTCTGAGGAATATGTGGTAGGGCGTTGTATATTATTACAATTTATTTCCGCAATTGTAGGAATTCGACACCTGAGTCTAACATATACAGGGTGTTTCCTAATGATGGTAAAAAAATTTAATAGATAATTCCTGAGCTAATTATAAGTAAAAAAGTTCATATAAACCAGTGTCCTAAAATGCACCTCTTCGGAGATATGGGCGTAATACGTAATACCGCCGGGATTCTCGACAGAGTACGTCAGTCGCAAGTTAGAAGACTGCAGGCCTGCATAGCAGCTACAGGTGGCCATTTTGAACATCTTATTTAATGGAGAAATTAAATACTGACCCCTTGTGCAGAATAAGCAATTTTATTTTAATAATTGCTAGTGAAATGTATGAAGCTCTGTTAATACAAGGAAATCTGCATTTTCAATTTCATTTCAACAAATACAAAAATACTTTTTTATCCTAAATTAAATAGGAAAGTGGGAAATATTACCAGTTTTCAGGAAAAATACCGTGGCCTAGGCTTTATCTGGGGAGAAAGTATGGGATTTAATTTTTCATCAATTGTCATCTTATCAAATTTACAATAACATGATATAAGCTTGGACCAAAACTGGAAAAAAATTAGAACGCGTAACAAAAATATAACGAAAAACCAACTTTTTTCCATAAATTTTAACGGCCTGTGTCTTGGAAGGGATGCATTTTAGGACACTTGTTTATATGAACTTTTTTACTTATAATTAGCCAAGGAATTATCTATTAAAAGTTTTTACCATCATTAGGAAACTCCCTGTAATTTAGTTATTAGTAATTCAGGTACAATCGAAGCTAATGAAATTTCTGATCATAGAGCAGTTTTCTGTAATTTGAAAATAGAGACAAATTTAAACCTAAAATTGTAAAATTTAGATGTTTTCGTAGCTTTAATTACAATCTATTTTTATCAAATCTACAGTCTCTGCCATGGCATCAAATGATTCGCGAGAATGATATTGATAATAAAATCTCCATTTTCATGGCCTTTATCTTAGCTGTTTTTGATAAACATGCACCTGTTAAGGAGGCACGGGTCACTAAACCTAGGGCCCCTTGGCTAACAGATAATTTAAAGGCAATCATGAAGGAGCGTGACAGTGCATTGAGGAAATATAAGCGTACTAGGCTCCCTTCGGGCTGGAATCGGTACAAAGAACTTCGGAATTTTACGGTATCATCCATTCGTCGTGAAAAAAGGGCTTATCTTAATTCACTCGCAACGGAAAATAATTCGCGTAAGATGTGGTCTGCCTTATCTGATTTAAATATTCGTTTTTCACAGCAACGTACAGTGCCAAGTAACTTAGCTGACCCTAACTCGATCGGAAATTATTTTAGCTCTTTTGTTCAATCTTCAACTTCCGACTGCGATACACAAATACAGTATTATCAAAATATTCGGCACTTCAGCAATCAAATTTTTGATTTCTCTCTTACCTCAATAGAAGAGGTGCATGAAACTCTGTTTAGTCTTAAATCTAACGCTCTTGGTTCAAATAACATTACGCTCATAATGCTAAAATATTGTAGTCCTTTTATCGATAAATATATTACTCACATTATTAATTGTTGCATTGAGTTCTGCTACTTTCCGTCGGCGTGGAAGGAGGCCATTGGTCTTCCACTACCTAAAGTTTCTAATCTAAGTAGTTACTCCGACTTAAGAATAATTAGCATTTTACTTTGTATCTCTAAAATTTTTGAAAAGACACTATATAAACAAATATATGCCTTTTCTAACAACAACAATATACTATCCGTATGTTATGTCAATCCGGTTTTAGGAAGGGTCTTAGTACTGCTAATTCTCTCGCTACTGTCACGGATGATATTATAAGCGCAACAGATAGGCACATGATAACCGTTCTCGTACTGCTCGATTTCTCTAAAGCTTTTGATACAATAAGTCATAATCTTCTGTGTGCAAAACTTCAGTACTACGGGTTCGTCAATAATGCAGTCAACTTAATAAAGTCCTATCTATCCGACAGGAGTCTGATAATTAAAATTAACGAGCAACTGTCACAATCATATTCATTAACTTCCGGTGTTCCTCAAGGGTCTATTCTAGGGCCTCTGTTATTTATTAAATATACCTCTGATATTTTAAATTCCTTGAAGCATTGTAATGTTCAGGCGTATGCTGATGACACGCAAATATATAAATCATTTAACTTTTCTGATAGAACTCAAGCTTATGAAGACATCAACAGTGATCTTACTCTTATTAAACACCTTTCAATGCAACACAACCTAAAACTTAACACGAGTAAATCAAAACTATTAGTGTTTGGTAACAAAAAAAA
>VTPC01090346.1:327636-355901 GCA_011009095.1 Ignelater luminosus
CTTATCGCACTTTAATTACTGCAGTTTTATTTATGGTCCTTGCTTAGAAATGTATGATAAAAATCACATACAGAAGGTTCAAAACTGGTGTTGTCGATTCATCTGCAATCTACGGAAATATGATCATGCATCTAATAGCATTAGCGAGCTCAAATGGCTGAAAATGGAAAATCGTTGGAAATACCAGTTGGCTCGAATACACATGCTCTATTAACTTCCATGCAGCCATCTGCTAGCGTTTCTGATAGATTGGTCATTAGGTCTCAAATTCATTCTGCAAACATTCGTAATAAAGGTATGCTCACAATACCGCAGCATTCAACAACCTTGTTTCGCAGAGGATTTACTTATAATGCTGTCTCAGTATATAACTCGATTTCCCCTCACATAAAAAATCTTGGTTTAAATAGATTTAAAAGCTCTTTAAAAAATCATTTTTTGAGTCTGCAATAACCACCATTCGTATGTCTAACTACCTAAATCAGAACAAATTAATTTAATCTTTATGTGCTATTTTTATATATTTTGCGTAGTCTCCTGGTTAAATAGAGTAGCCAGTGGCTAGATTTCGCCAGGAGGCTACAGATATTGTATTTTTTTTTATATTGTATTTTTCTTTTTATATTATTTTTAATAAAGGCGATTATTATTATTATTATTATTATTATTATTATTATTATTATTAAGTTATTACGTATTAGTGTAACGTTATGATAAGATCAAAAACTTTTCATTTGAAAAAGTTTTTGTGTTTAAAACAAAAAGAAATCCTTTGTCTTTTGTTGCAATATTAGATTCTGTGCCTAATGCGTATGTCGCATAAACAAAGAGAAATCATATTTAAACAGTAAGTTTGTGTTTTGGAAAGATTTCGTTTGCGATTAATTGTTTTATTTATAAGTACTTAAGGACTTCCAAATACTAATGCTGGCATATAAATTAATAGGTGCTGAGTGCACAAGCATAGAGGATTAGAATACCTTTGTAATTTAAATTTCTGGTATCACTCTACCCCTATTGCAATTTAAAGAAGTTGTTGGGGTAGGTGTCACGTGGAGAGCGTTGAAATTGTGGCTGAAGTTTTCACATCAAAGTATGCCTTGATAAAATAAAAAATAGAGTCGTGCAAACGTTTTTTTTTTTATTTTATATAAAAAGATAAGGTGGGGAGGTAAGACTTTATAGCCTCATACTGTATGTGATATATAAAATAATTTCACTGAACTTTGCGAGATTTACAGTAAATTCTTTCCATTGTAATTATTTTCCAGCAATACTCTAGTTACTATTCTATTACAAACGTCTTCAGTTTCTAAAGGAAATTAATTATAACCAACACATTTTAATTCATAAAACATTCCTCCTAATTTCTTTTTCAAAATAATAATGCAGTTGTGATTTTTTTAATTAAGCTCTGAAATCTTTTTATTATTTTGCACCACTTGCATTTTATATATTGTTAAATATTGTTTTTATTATTATTATTATTGTAGTTCTTTTCTTATATAAATGAATTGTTATTAATGCAAATTAACACTGTTTATTCAAACTTGGTTACAAAAGATTTATCTTGAATCTACCTCAAAAAGTATGGTTAATACCACATGACTTGTTAAGATTTTGTCACATAAACTTCAAAGACACCGCCGTGACTGACTACATTATTGCTCTGAGATAGTAAGTAAATACACTTGTAGAAAACCTTTAGTAACTGTAAATGCTTTTAAAAGGGATTAAGATATTAAATTTACAATATCCTTCCGTAAACTTCGCTTTTGTTTATTTCTGAGAATATTTCTCCAAGTTCTAACAAGACGAAAAACATTTAGCAGGTAGAAAGTTAGCTTCGTTGATTTTGACAAACCTATATATTATTGTATTTTATTCTTCAAAGATCCAGATTGCATTTTACCTTCTGATTGCTTATAGATAGGATTTAAGATGTTTGAAACAAGACACTATAGTGACTATATTTAATGATATTATAGATAATTCAGATAAATAATCCTCGACTTTCAGTATTTATTAAAACTAGAAAATATAAAGATAACCATTTACTCTTTTGTTTGATGAAACTAACAGCGTTGCTAATTTTGAATGCTGACGCATTGCCCACGAAAGGCACGTCCTAACTTGTTCATATTTTAAGAAGCTAATCCGATGTGCTTGTATATTCAACAAATAAAGACTTCGAAAGGCAAAGAATCGTTTTATGACTCAGAATTTATTAATTTTTAAGAAGTTTTGTTGAATCACAATTCTGCGTTTTTAAGTTTAAATAAAACTGAACAAACAAAAGCCAGTATAAGTATTCTTAATTTTAAAATATGCTGGTCTTTTGTTTTTAAGTAAAATCTATTTTGTTATTTGTATTTGCAGCTAATTTATGTTCTGTTGGTAATGAACTATTTAATTATTCATACGCACATGGGATATTAAAAGCTGTGGTATTAAATCAATTTGAACATAAATAATCAAGAGTTAATATTAAAACGTTATATGCATTTATTATTATTATTATTATTAAAATTACAATATTTATTATATTTTTCATTTCATTTATTACAATTATCAGGAATAGAATCATAATCTGGGCTTTGTTCACGTATTGTTATAGGTGATGCGTATAAATTGTCAGAATAATTGAATCGGCCAATACACAAAGTGGGCATGTTCCGTTTTTGGCCAAATTGAGTTAGATAAGAATTCTTTTGTAAATCAATATCGCCTGATCAGTTGGTGCAGAAATCAAACGTATGTGGTTGCAAATACTACACAAAACATACTTGTCTAGTTCAGAATCTGAAAATATCCAAGGACATATTCAGTGGCTGTATTATACACTCAAAGGAAATTGAAGCAAACAAAATGGCGAAATTAATGCAATGAATGATATAAACTCAATACCCAACTTGAGAAAAGTGTATAAGCAAAGTAATCCACGGTTACAGACATTGCCAAGACTACTCATGAGATGTTGCTTATTCTGCTTGATAGGTTGGAAAAGCATACATTTCCATTATGACTCAGCAACAAAGCCGTCTCTCTGCCAATAATCGCCTATAAAAGTAAAATTCCCATTAAGAACAAACAGCTTAAAGATGTACCGAGTGTTTAGAATTATGTTGAAAAAGAGTCTGAAGAGTCTTACCAAAATATGTTAGAATTATCCATTCAGCATTCTGAAGAAAACAGCAAAGACGAGTCTTTAAAAAATGTTTTTATCATATTACAGTTTGTGTAAAACTGTCTTGTTTTACATACCAAAGTATTTTTTATTTTCTCAAAATTAGGTATATGGAACATGCCCACTTTCTGCATTGATCAACTCAATTGAGAGAGCTACATTCCAAAACGCAGTTGTTACCAAAAGAACACTTCTTGGTCAACTGAGATTTTCTGCTACTATCAAAATTGTTGTTATTTACTAACTTTTATGTCAATAATGCGTGTAATAGCACTATAGAAATAAGACATTAGCACCAAATTTAAAAATGTTGAAACGTAAGTCAGTAATTTTATGATGTGTCAATCGAGAAATCCGTTTTGATTACATTTCCAAATATTTATTAAATTGAATATAAAAATAGCTTGTAACTCTTAGAATTCAATGGTGGTTATACAGTGAAATTGGACACTTTGCAAATTAAACTACAATCGTTAATTCTTACAAAACTATAAAGAAAAACTACAACTTCAGTCGTCATCCCCTTTTCACAATCTCGCACATTTTCAGAATTTTCGGAATCTTCTTCATCGATGTTATTATTATTATCATCAGCAAGGTCTGTCTGATCAACAAGTTCTTTGTATCAGATCTTTCCAGTTAATCTAAACATCCATCGTCTTTTTTGCCATCATAGGCAGTTTTTAATAACATGTTCATATGTTTCATTTTGCTTTCTTTGGAATGCTTTTAGGTGTGTCCAAACCATTGCCGTAGAAGTTCCCTGCTCTTACAGTAGTTTCCAATAAACTGCATTTTGAAGCAAATGATTTACACTAAAAACTTCATTTTGCTTTGTATGGTAATTTCTCAAGTCAGATTTGGACTGGAAATATTGAGTTTTGAAACAAATGGAGTTGATCATTGGAAAGCACGCCATATTGTTTTCGGAATCGGTACTAGAAAGCAAAAGTGCGTTTTGAGATGCTTCGCAATTATTAACATGAAAAAAACAAAAGTCGAGATCAGTCGCAGATTCGAAATTTGCAAGGTCCTTTGTTAAAAAAGTCAAAACGTGAAATAAATAATTTAAAAAGTAAACCTCCGTCTCTACTACGTGTTGGAGTGGTGTACTTTTAATACTTATGTAAGTATGATCCATCAAAAAACGATGTTGTGATTGGAAAGTGGGTGCAAAGAATGGACAAGTTATCTGAAACATATAAATAGGACGACGATGCAATGATGAGGCTGATAGCTGGCCGACTTTAGGGAAACGCCCGTTGTTAGTATGACGAGCAGGTAGTAGCCATATGATAAAGCAAGTCTCTTCCAGTTTCTAAATTGCTTAAAGATGCGGCTAATTAGGGGATTAAAGCAAATCAAAATTTGGGTGACTATTACTTATATGTGCGTAGGTTTCAGAAAATGGTATCACTGTTGAAAATCGATATTTTCTTTCTCTTATTGTGGAACAGATAGATTGCTTAGGAGAAAACGAGCATTTTTGTTATTTTAGATTTTGCTTCTGGATATTATCTGGTTTCAACGAAAGAGAGTTCTATAGAGAAGACTGTCTTAGTTACCCCCGATGACTATTACGAATTTTTACGAATTGCTGTTGGCTTGATTAATGCACTAACCTTATTTTAAAACGTAATTGATAACTGCAAGAGCATGATTCCACCAAGTTTTCTTCTTCAAAAAGAAGTTAGAAGCTGTTCTAAACATGCCCTATCAACAAATGTGAAGCAAATACGCCAGTTTGTACTTACGCATTTGGCCAACAAAGATGTGCACTTGGATTGGGATACACCTCAACAGACAGTTTATCTGGGTGTAATAGAGATACTTTTCAGTGACCGTATTTTTCCAATATTCAATTCATCGTGGAGAACGGAACTTGTTGTTGCTTCAGTTTGATGAGCAAGAAAGACAACACATTCTGATCTGATTGTAAATTACTAAAAAAACTCTGGTTCTGAATTATTCCAAAAATGATGATTATGTAAGAGTCAACGGAGACACTATGTAATGCCACAAAATTTAAATTGTGGGACAGATTTTGCTATGGGATTTTCTAATAATATTCTAATCTAAACACTGATATTGCCTAGTCATATTGAGGCCATAATTGTAGCCCTAGCCTTCAATATTTCTTCTCGAGGATGTTAGCTAAAACATAACCGGTTTTCTCTTTTATCTCAGAAGTTGCATCCAAAATGACAATGAAATATCTGGTACAATTCGCTTTTCGACATCAGCTTCCACTACTGATTACGGATTTCATATGATATTCAATGATGGAATCATAATTTGAGCAGCCAATTTTTTCAAGGTCTCATTACTCTTTATGCATTTGACAATACATGGAATACTATGTGTTTTCCATGCCCTTCAAGCAGTATAGAAAGGGCTAACAAGATCTACCAACTGCATACCACAAACAAAGCAGTGCACATTATGGAATATCCTATATATCTCAGTAAATATGCATTTTATGGAAAAATGTTTTCTATAAAAGTTGTTTAGCGTTTAGTTTTACATTACAAGGCAATACCAAATAACTATTTTAAAAAAAAAACAAAAGCGTATCCAATAATGCTTCAATTTTTTTTAATGGGAAGGTATCCCTTTATTGTATTCATTTGATAGAGAATGTTTTTCTCTTTTCAATGATGTAAAACTTTGATACACTTGCATAAGTAAATTTTGATTAAAACGCAAAAAATTGTTTGAATAGCGCTTAAAAGTTTATTTATTCATCTGTTACCTTTCCAGACGCGGTCTTTTAAATTTTCAATGTCATCTAGTCACATTATGGTCGGTGTGATACTTTTTGTTTGTTGCAACAATTGAATGCGTCGTACAAATGTCAATTAATAACCGAACTGAAGCGAAAAGTTATTCGTTTAATTAATTTAAGCATTTTGATTAACGTGAGGATAACAAAGTTACAAAGATACGACTTGCTAAGGATTATTTATCAGAGAAACATCATATCGAAATTTTAATAATGCTGGGATATGGAGACAGAAGGAGAACACAGGAGGAAGTTTGCAATTTGTTTAATAACGTGCACCCCGAATACCATATTTCTCAGTCTACTGTAAGTAAATTTTGCATAAATTTCATGAGACAGGTTCTGTCAAAGATCGTCCAAAAACGGGCAGACCTAAAGCTCTAAATAATGAACAACGTGAGAATATAATGTTGGCTGTCGTGGAAAATCCACGTGTTTCTGTTCGACAAATTGCTCGTGAACATACTTTGAAGAAATCCACTGCACACGAAGTTCTAAGAAAGGAGAAGTGGCATCCGTATAAACCTTGTATAGTTCAAGAATTATTAGAAGATGATTTAGATCGAAGATTGCAATTTTGCGACGAAATAACACATAGGCTTCAGGAAAATGCAAATTTTCATAAAAATATCCTCTTCACTGATGAGGCAACGTTTTGTTTGAATGGTACCATTAACAAACAAAACACGCGCTACTGGTCTTCGCTAAATTCTGGCTGGTATGTAGAAGAGCACATCCAATATCAGCAGAAAGTCAATGTCTGGGCAAGAATTATTGGAACTCAAATTTTGGCACCTTTTTTTATAGAACATAATTTAACAGCGGATGCTTATCTAAATTTTTTAAGATTTGACTTAGTTCCTGCTTTAGCTGTTCTATTTCCTAATGAATTAGATTTAGATGTACCCTATAACAGAATATGGTTGCAACAAGACGGGGCTCCTCCTCATTTCGGAATTAATGTCCAACAGTTTCTTGATAATACTTTCCCTTATCGATGGATAGGCAGAAGAGGTGCAGTAGAATGGCCAGCTCGCTTGCCGGATTTAAGTCCACTTGATTTTTTTCTGTGGAGCCATCTCAAAAATAAGATTTATGTTGATATGCCTGAAGATATTGAAACTCTAAAAGACCGTATTAGAACGATTCAAAATGCAGTAAACGAATTTGAAAGACGACTTTATCATTGCCAATCTGTAAATGGTGCAGACTTTGAACACCTTGTATGAACTGTAGAGTGTAGTTATACAAAATTTTCAATTCGTAACAGATGAATAATGAAATAAACTTTCAAACAATTTTTTGCGTTTTAATAAAAATTTACTTATGCAAGTGTATCAAAGTTTTACATCATTGAAAAGAGAAAAGCATTCTCTATCAAATGAGTACAATAAAGGGATACCTTCCAATTAAACAAAATTGAAGCATTATTCGTTGCGCTTTTGTTTTTTTTAAAAATAGTTATTTGGTATTGCCCTGTAATGTAAAACTAAACACTAAACAACTTTTATAGGAAACATTTTTCCATAAAATGCATATTTACTGAGATATATAGGATATTCCATACTTTTCGGACATACTGTATATGCAATAACATCTAGACCAGGCGTTATCCTCCACCAGGATTACTAGATTATTAAATTTTAAATAAAAGAATAATTTTTGTACCTAGTGAAACTAATGATTAACTGTTTTACAAAGCGAATACTAAGGTACTGATGTGCACATGTTTTTTGGCAATACCCGTCGTTTGTGATTTGGTTAAATCTGACATACTTATTATTTAATAAATTTACAAACTTAATCAGTGATTTACTTGTAGGTAGTCATAAGATTTACTTTTAATATTATTTAGAACGGCTCTTATGTAGATTATTTACTACTATTTACTATTAACTTGTAAAATACATTTCTAAATTAAATATATCTTTATTAATTAAATAAATCTGTTTAGTTTTTAAAGTAAGAAATTCGTATTTTTCGTTATTTTAAATAAATCTAAAACTTTCTATTTAGTTTTTAGAGTTAAAACAGTAGTTTATTCTATGTTAAAGTATACTTGATTCATACTGGATACTTGTAAATAAATAAATAAAAATTATTTGTTTTATGAATCTCATTAACTGGAAAAATTGCTACTGGAAAAAGAAGGAAATATATTTTCTCTTACTCTTAGCATTTCATTGGTTGGAAAATACAAGTGCTTTCGCCGTGGTGTATGCGAGTTCTCACGTGTATCGCTTTCTGGTGGGGGTAGAACAGGATAGATATATTTGTCCCATTTCTTCATTTACCAATCACTTCTTTCGTTAACCCTGTAGTGTACTTATCTACAGGCGACTTAAGAGAATCGAGCTTGCGCTTTTTAATTATTGTGCTTTTTGTGGTTTTTTTTATTTTTCTTGGGGTTTCATTGCAATTTTTTATATTTTTGTTTCAATTTTTTTTACTTTTTCTTTATTTTGGTATGTGCGCGCTAGGGTTAAAAAAGCTACATCTTTTTTAGTTTTGACTAGGCTATTGGTTAAAACTGGTTTAAATTGTCCAAAAACGGTTACAATTGACAGGGATCTGGTTTTATCATCTAAGCTAATTCCTCATAAAAGTAAAAAGTGTGTAATTAATTTATTGTGGGTCCTAATTAATATAAGATGCTATAGTCTGAATACTTCTAATCAATTTATGTATTTTAATATTTTTACTTTACAGAAATAACCTGCTATTTTTTTCTCATTAAAGTATGTAGTATGTAATCAGATTTGTGATTAACTTGGGAAAATTTAATTTTAATCACTTGACGATTTAAACTGTTAAAACCACCGTGCGATGAAATTAGCCCAACTCTCTTGCGTGCGTAGTGCGAGTTCGTAGAACTTGCGAACTTGCTTTTTGTTTTTTAAAGTTTTTTTGTGCATTTTGAAAATTGTTCTCGGCTTCCCACGCATGCGCTGCTTACCATCTGGTTTTGTGAACAAAAAGAATTCCTAAGTTGGTAAGTAATCCATGATCTTTTTAGTGTAGTAGTATAATTTGTTATGAAATTGTTAATGTAGGACTATGCGTTTTAAAAAGGAGATCTTAGTGTAAAATCTCCTGAAGGATTAAAAAAATCTTCTAATTGGTTCTTTTCAGTCATTTTATAATTCGTTGAAAATATATAGAATTAAATAATTAGCTAATCGTTTTACATGATAGCGTCCGATACGCTTAGTCATTTAAAAAAAAATTATTTAATTATAATTTATAAATAAAGGTTGTTGGTAATGCTTTTATTAATACTTATAATGCTTAATTAAAAATACAAAATCAATAAGTTCATACCTTTAGTAGTTACTGAGAAATAATGTTTCAGAAATTAATTTGTGAATACTAGTTGGTTTTTGTTTTTATTAACTTGTTTGCTTATTGACATATAAAGCAATTTTAAGGTTTGCATTTAATATATAACGTGTTTAATTTAACATTAACTAAAATTTATTTTGTAAACTTATTGGAAAAACTTATACTACAATTTCGTGTTCGTTTACAAAAATCTGATAAGAAAGTTCCGTTGCTTTGAAATCTTGTGAGTAAAATTTGCGTATTACGGTTACCCTTCTGGTGAAATTGGTTTCTTGTGTCTGTACGTACACGATAGTGATGGGCACTATCGAATAATTAAAATTATTAAATGAACAATTTAACCGAATAAATAAATAACACACATGTTCTCGGATGCCTCGACAAATAATTTATTTTGGAAAAGAAATTAAGGAATTTATTAACAGTGATATAAAAATTTCTTTGCTGATTTAACCGCAGTGTAAATTCGTATATGAAATAATGCAAATCAAAATTCAATTATGAATAAATACAATATTCGACACATACAATATTGCTAGGTTTGCATATTGATGAGAAACCAAATTGGAATAAGCATATTGATAGTGTAGGAAAGAGATTACCTCTATAATTGGTAATTTATACAGGGTGTTTGTAATGTAAGTCACAATATCTCGGGCGCAATTATACAGGTCATTCTAAATAAGAAACACTATCTAAAGGATGGCCCTCTGGGGTCACGTTTTTGAGAAACACTTACACACCCCATGTTTAATTTAATTTTAAACTTATAAGGCCTTTTCCCAGACGTGTCAAAAGAAGAATTAAGGGGTTTTTTTCTACTTTTAATTAAATTTGATTTGTCACCTTTAAATAATTTACTATTACAATAAGAAAGAATATCAAAGGATTCCTAATTAAAAATTAATCAGCTCGTACTCTGAATATATTTGCAAGAAGTCTCCGGTTCAGTTTCATTTTCTGGCTGGATCTTTAAAATAGTTTCACTTTTCACTTCTATTTTTATTGAAAATTATTCGTAATGCAAAATTAAAAATTTTAATCAAAAGAAGCAAAATTATCACTAATTTTACATTATTAAAATTAATTCTAAGAGTGAATTAACAAAACTGTACTAAAGTGAATTTCCAAATATTTCTTGAACTAACTTAGGGACTAACTTAAATGCTGCGAGTATTTCTATTTATGTCTATTGACAACATTCAAGCTGGTCAAGTATAAGTTTTGCAACGTAATTTCCTTTGACGCCTTAAAATACAATAATTCTTTTGTCTTATAAATACACATTTACAACAAAGCTTATGCCAATTCAGCAGTTAGTTATAAAAAAGATTTATCTCTATGACTTATGATCTATTTGATATATTTTATAATAATGCTTATTCTAGATTATTCAACATAAGAGATATAAATTTACGGTAGAATCAAATTATTTTTTTTTTTAATATTCTATTCGATCACTGATTACAGCTGTAGAGATTTTTAAAAATTTCACGAAAAGACTTATTTATAATCTCGCTGCCGTGCGAAGCATGAACTAAGCAAATTATTATTATGAATAGTAAGCATATTATACAAATCTATTACTAGAGGTGTTAATCTTCCAATTTTATAATTTCTTTTAATGCACTACAACACTATTTCTTCTTTTCTCTTTAATTTTAATTGATATAAATTAAACAACATTCGTATAATCGTAAACGAATTTTGGCTGATGAATTAAAATTATGCACTACTTCCTATCCTAGATATGATAATGAGACACAATATTTTTGAAAGTTCCTAAAAATAATTTCTTGCATTTCTTAAACTCTTATTAACGTATTCTAATTTCCATTAATTTAAATTTTATTACCAGTTGAATTTTGCATCACTTTGGATTACCTTTTCTTTTATTATAACTCAGATTATGTACAGCACAGGATCTTTTACTTTCTTCTACATCCAAATTCGATTTTGCGTAATGTTCTTTTTTAACTAATACTTACTTCTACATGAATACAAACTAACTTCTAAATTAAGAACAAAATAAAATCTTTCGTCGTTTATAAATGTTTGTGTCAGAAATAAATAAATTTCGTAATTTTTTGTTATTATTTCTTGATTATCTTTTTTAAAAAATAAATATCTATTGAAGAGCGTTTTATGCACAAGCACTGTCACAAAGAAGTTTCAGTGGTACCTTCTCTATTTAACATTATTTTAAAGGAAATGTGCAATAATTACTTATTGAATCTGTAAGATTAACTGGAAAGTTAATTAATAAAAATAAGTCCACTATATGACCCAAGAATTCGGTAGGGTTTGTCCTTGTTGTTGTTCACTCCCATAAAAGAAAATTAGAAACATTGCATATCAAAACGCGATAGTCTTGAAAATGCTTCTGTACAGGAGCTGGTGTAAGAACCTCCCTGCGGACGGGTCTCGGTATTCTTCTCGACTAGCCAGGATACTGTTTCCAGATATGTGATAGATTTTATAAAATATAAGAAAAAAGGAAAACAAGAAGGTCCACAAAAAAAAACACAACCGTCAACGTCTAGAAAAATAAAATCGGATCATGCATAATTAGAATTTAAGACAAAAAGTAGCTAAAAATCTTACCAAAGTTGATGTGTGGTCTTGATAGTGGATCAAATCGGCGTAAATTAATGCTAATCGGTCAAAAACAAAGAAAATATAACGCACTAAGTGCACCAAATGGGTAATTAACTCAGTGGTCTAAACACCCTGATGCGCCAATAGCGAAAGAAAATCATCAAGACCAACTTTGAACCTTTAAGTTTTCTTTTTCTGCAAAGTTTTAAAAAAAACTAAGAATACAACCAGATAGATTTGTTGTAAAAATATTTTTTCGTTGTAATGAAAAGAGATAAGCGAGCTGCGTTTGCCATGCAAAGCAAAATATGGCCGGTACAGGTCTCTTTTTCCATCATATATCCTGAACGAAGCATCCCATTAATATGAGACTTTTTTGTCGTGAATTTCATTTAAGGACTCTACATACGAGATGGGTTCGAACGATCTTCGACTGTTCTTTGGTTAGGATATTTTAAAAAATCGAGTTTTCGAACCATCGTAATTGGTCATGGTCCCGATATTTTGCAAAATTGTTTTATTTCATAGGATACCTCGAAGTATTAGCTACAAAAAAACTTGCTTAAGCCTACCGTGTAAACGGCCATCTCGACAGTCAAATTTTAGAAAAACAGAAAACTTTTGACCGTTTTAAAACAATCGAAGATAGCATAGTAAAATGGTGCCTAACGATAGACTTTTACGCCCGAACACGAATCCAAAGAAAAAATTCCGAGAATCGATCGGCGAGTGTTCCGTATCCGTATATGGTTACGACTTGACCTATAATAACCCACTGCTGGAGTGTTTATTCGCGCTTAACGTCGTGTCGCGTATCGAGGAATTTGTCTTGACGTATAGGACTCAAGAATTCTAGTGGCGGCTGTGCAGGATGTTTTATGAAAGATTTCATCATTTTGGATTTTTTCAACATAGAACGCACAGCCCATCTTTTATTTCAAACAGTTACATACTCCACATACGGGGGCTTCTCGAATTCGGAATTGAAAATTTTTTTTCTGTAACGGAAAGAGACGAGAGAGTCACGGTTATAAATCTGTAAATAAAAGACCATCTTACGTTTTTATCATGCAGAACTTTCCGGGAAAAAAATGAATAATAATTTTCGAGCATGTATCAAAAACAATCTATCTATTCATCTAAACGAGTTAGTTCAGGTAGAGTTTAATCTTTTTTTGTCTTTTTACTTTTAGGCAGTCATTTAGGCTCTGTTCAGGACAAAGACCTTTAGCAGGGTTTCTAGCTGCTTCCATACTTTAAATTTTAACAATACCAACATCGTTTTCATATAAAGTTTTTTATTATTTTTTTCTGTTTATGCATAGAAGTTCAAACAATTTCAAAAATATTTTTAAAAAAGTTTTAAAGATATACATGATCTAACAACCCCTCAAAAAAGTAATTACATTACCGTTTTTATAAATGTTCTCAAGAGACAAAGCTTCCAAACCGTCGGTATGCCTAAATATGATATGGACCAGATGATTCGGATCAAAGGTATGAAAATTCATAGAATTGGATATTTGTAATCTTAGAAACTGTTTATAAATCTTAAAATTTAATTTGTACTTCATCAGACGCTATATTTTTAAGTTTCTTATATTTTTCAAGTACTATAGACTAGAAATATAGCAAAAGCATTAGATGATATAATAAAATTATCAAAACGAAAATCTAAAAATTTGCAAACTAATAGAGGTAAAGAATTTAGAATGGAATTTGGCAAATATTGTAAAGAAAATAATATTAATCACTGGGGGGTATTAGAAAAAGTAGTTGGTGACTACAATAATACAAAACACAGTAAAGATATCAATCTTAAATTGGAAGTTGGAGATTTTTTTGGAGTAAGTAAACTAAAGAGTTTATTTGAAAAGGAGAATACTGCAAATAGGTCAACAGAGGTTTTTGTAATAGCAGAAGTTTTTATAAAAATGATCTAACTTGTTACCGATTAAAAGCTCTAAATAGTGAGGAGATAAAAGGTGCATTTTATGAACAAGAGTTAATGGAGCTAAATACAGACCGACCTGTAAACATAAATCATTTATACCTATATTACCGAGGTTATTCAGATGTATTCCTGAAACAAAATCTTTTGCAGTTGGATTTTTTAATAGAGTCAGAAATATAAATTGAAATTGGATTTCTTGAATTTATAGACCAACTTAATTGAGCATTGCTTTCGGAATAGTTTGATCTAAGAATATAAAGATAAAACATGATTGGAAAATGTTTTGTGATTTTTAGGTAATAGATCAGACTGTTTAAACAATTCGAGGAGATTACAAAAAATTAAATTATAGGTGGTAAAAAATCAAAATAATTGAGTTGTTCTTGATCCAAATTGGTGAAATCTCGAGTGGCCATAGAGACTGATGACCCAAGGCGGATTAAAGAATAACTGCTATATTCTTCTATTCACAACTTACGGTAATATCGAACAATGATGTGCTTAGAATTGAATATGACTTCCCTTCATTCATCTAAGAAACGTTAGTCATGCCAATGTTGATATACATTAAAGATCCCTCCTGTTAATGACAGAAGCGACGGTCGTGTTGATGATTCTACTCAGTGGCACACACTTATAAATAAACGGTGTGGCTACCATGAAGTAGTAGATAATAGATAAAAAAGGGGTATTTTGCTCTTTTTAATAAAAAAATTCTCTTATAAACTTGAAAACATAATATCTGATAGTGATCAAATACAAATTAAATTTGACTTTCGTCTACGCAAGGTTTAGTTATTTTAAAGTCTACAAATACTTTTGGAAGTGCCCAAAGTGCTAATCAAGGCATTTTTAAATTTTTAGTTACTCTATTAGATTCGATCTCGTTTATTTGTGAAAAATGTATAAAAGTAGATACAGTAAAAGAAGAAAAATCAGACTCAACAAAAGACAAAGTTTATGAATATGCATACCTTAGACCAGAATTATCTGGTCCATATGAAGATGATGAAATTAAACAACGATACTTTAGCATTATAAAAGTTTAAAATTAGTATGATTTACCGAAAGATCCAAGTAGGAAAAATGTTTCAAACCATAATAATCCATACAAGTTTTTATAATTCACTATAGTTTACTAAAACTATCAAAAAAGGATAAAAAAGGCATACTAATTTTTGCTATTTTAAACAACGGGAGTATTTTTGACACGCTCGCATATTTTCGTCTTTTAATATTCTCAACTGCAAAACCTTACACTTCTTTTTACCCTTAAGCTTCCTCCAATTACAAGCCGAGACTACCTCTTGGCTGATGTCTATTCAGTATTTAGTTCCTCAACAAACCTGGCGAATCTTGAACGCCACTGGGGCCTTTTCTAATAGGTTGATTTACTTCTTTTGTATCCAGAAATTCAATGAAACCTCAAATAAACGAAACTGAATTGAACCTAAAATTAGTGAAATATTACATGGCGACCCTGCCCACTAAGAATAAATAGACATTAAACAATGAAAAATTAAAAATTGAGAATAGAAAGTAAACAATCGAAAGAAGAAATGTTGGTATCGGTGCAGAAAAACTATGAAGAAAATTTGAAATTAAAACAGCCTTTACTTTATTGCCAGTCATGAACGATTTGGAACATACATACCACAGAAAGATTAATTGAAGGAATAGCATTTTTACTATCGGTAATGTCATTTTTGGAATATTTCAAAACGTTTCGTAGACACGAAACAAGGCAATCAAATTATCAAATTGACGAATTATTAGATTTAGACGATATGTCTTATTTATCTAAAGAAAACGCGATTTCATAACAACAAACTTCTTCAAAATGATGTCATCGAAGAAACTGCTTTGAATGGAATTCTTCAATATTATTCGTTTCTAAGAAGTGTGACAGTAGTGGAGAAAATAAATTTAGAATAGTCTTAGATTATCGTTTGACAAATAAACAAATTCAGAAGAATAAATTCACACCTTGGTTTTTTTACAAGAGTATTCATTAGAAAATTGAATTAGATCCCAAAAGTCGATTATTTACTGCTTTTACCACGGAAACAAATCAGTGCCAATTAAAGAGATTGTTCTTGCTGTTTTATTTATTTGGATGATCCGATTCTTTTTGGAAATAATTTAGAACTTTTTCAAATTATTTAAATTTATATCTGGGGCAAGTATTTCTAGCAGATGAAGTCTTACCAGATCCTGAAAAAGTGTCCGCCATTAGAAATTGTCTAACTCTTACCGATTCTTCATTTATCAAACGTTTTGTTGCAGTTGCTAATTATTATAGAAAATATATTCCAGATTTTGCTGATATTGCTACTCCTTTAAACCATTTAACACACAAAGGTGTAACTTTTAATTTATCGAAAGATTGTGAGTAAACATCTGATTCTTTCGCTGTTTCTTACAGTAGTATCCCGATTTTTCTCTAGAACTTCAATTTATTCTCTCAACGGACGCATCAAAAAATGCTATGGGCGCAGTGTTATTTAATGCAGATAATCCTAAATCAGTCCAAGAGAAACCATAGTACCATCAAGAAAGAACTGTTAAGAAATATATGGGCAGTTAAACATTTACACCCGTATTTATATGACCGGCCTCTCACTGACAATCGTTCGTTAATTTATCTGTTTGGTATGACTAATTCGTCAAGTCGTCTTATGAAGTTTTGATTAACTTTGAGGAATATGATTTTAGCATTGCATATATTCCTGGTAAAGAGAATGTATCGGCATGACAGTTTCTCAACCTACCTTGAATCTTTAGATGTTTTAACTCTCACACAACCGAAAGCTTCCATCCAAAATCAACATCCTTTAAATGCTGATGCGGATTCAGACAATAATTGCAGGCTTGATCACCCTGAGATTGTTGAACTTTTGAAACCGCCAAAGAACGCATTTGGGTTGCGAGTTATTCCTCCACCTGAATTATATAAATTAATTAAATTGCTAGCGATAATTTTATTAATAGTCATTCTAACACTACTAACAATACTAGTAATAATTTTTTATACGTATTAAGGACTTGCGAGTCATCCATTTAAAACAGGCTGCTTGAGCAACAAGTTGTAAGACCTAAAAGATATTTTTACATGCTGGTATTCAGTAGTTGAGAAATTTGTTCAATGCTATGCACACTCCATTCCTAAGATAGAGCCATTAATTGTTTTTTATAGCTTCATCTGCTTTTCAAAAGATATCTTGTTGATCTTTTAGAGTCTGATTGTTTAAATAATCATTATATTCTAACCATCTGATGCAAATTAAGTAAATTTGTAGAACGTTGCCAATTACCAAATAAAGAAGTAACAACAGTTGCTAGTATATTTGTTACAAATCCTATTCTTTGGTATGATATTCTACAAAAAATTGTTATCGATCGGGATAGATTTTTATTTCTTGGAAAAAAAAGTACCTCCTGCTTCTTCAACTACAAACACAGGCAGCCTACTAGGTAATGCCTAAACAGTATTCAATTTCTTAATACCGTCTACTGGCAAATTTCCGGTGACTTCGAACGCCATTGGCCTATTTTCTAATTGGTCGATTTATTTTTTTCGCATGCAGAAAAGTAAATTGGACCTTTGTTAGTACGACTAGCCTAAGACAATTCGGACGCGAGAATGTTGTAACTCAGTAGAATTTTTGCAAGACACCCCTGCATTCTCTATTACAAACAAAATCTGACAGCGATATCGGAAACGTCATTACGATGCAATCTTTTCGCTTGAAGATATTGTGTTTCGTTTATACAGGGTGTTTCGAAATAGTTGCATGCCATTGGTGGGCGTACGAGAATGCCTATTCATTCAGTCTTAGCATAACCTGTGAGAGTAGACTTTTACCTGCAAATCGTTGCGTAAAACGTAAAATAAGTTGCCTATGATAAAGATTGGTACAACAAAACGTTTGTTGGTTAAAAAACCGTGTCTTGGGAACTGTTAAAGATATCGGAAAGGGACAAAAAGCGGTGAGTATGGCGCAACGAGATCTAGTGCTTCGATCGTGATCTCAGAAAACCAAGAATGCAAACACGCTACACATCAGCGAGCCCACTCGGAACGTGACTCCGGTCGACTTTTTATGATTTTTCTTGGCTAACTCCGGAACGCAGCGAAATAGCGGAAAACAAAAAAATTCGTCACGAGACATCGATGGGGCCCCACGAACGGTTTCCAGTAATTACCGATTTTCCTTTCGATTTTTCACTTTGGATGCGCACAACTCCGAAACTCGTTTTTAAAGAAGGATGGGGAAAGCAGCATCGGTGGGTTCCTTTTCCTCTTCTGTTCTCATTTTCGGCATTCGGACGTTTCACTAGCCCTCGCGCTACGTCGAAGAATCATAGCCACTTTTGCTGCGCGTCCAGGTTTTTTCACGTTAAGCTCTAAGCGCTACTTGGTATCGTTGCGCCCTGCACGCTGCTATTTGTTCCGTCTCGATATCTAGCCGTTCCCGAAATATAGACGAAGGAAACTTCGCCTTTTACTATGCCTCCAATCAAAGGGACGGGCTAGGTAAACATTTTATTTAACTCGAGGAGGGGTGAAAACTTATTTGATTTAAAGTAAAAGTAAAGGTTTACTCTATTTTAAGGGGAGGTAAAGGCTAACTTTATTATGAGAGGTGTGGAAATTCATTTTATTTTTTGCCTGTAAAACTCATCTTCTTTGCAGGAGGTTGGGGTATAAGCTTTGTTGTTAAGAGGACACTTATTTTTATTGGGGAGAGTAATAGAAGCTCATTTTCTTTGAATGGGAGGTAAAAGTTTATTTTATTTTAAGGGGTAAGAGTTCGTTCTATTTTGAGGCGGAAAAGGTCATTTTATTCTGGAGGCTAGGAAAGGGGGTAAGAGCTCATTTTGATTGTGAGGGGAGATAACAGCTCATTTTGTTTCGAGGGGATGGAAACTCATTTTAATTGCAGAGAGAGGTAGCTGAAAGCTTATTTCGGGTCAACGTCATTACTACTCGTATATGCACCTTTTCAGGACAAATACTTTGGTTTCTGTCCTCTTACCACTTATGACTGAGTTTTTACAAAAGATAAAGATATCGCGTTTTTAAATTAAATTATCTCGCCCCACTTGGATTTTATGAAAAATCATTCTAATCTTGATAGTTTCTATACTTCCATTTATGTATACCAAGAATATTTCGAGATATTTTCAAAAACCAGTTGATTTGGGTTTAAGGCATGGAGATTCGCAAAATTTGTTTTTTGATTGGTCTGATTTTTGGGCTCATTAACAAAATAAAGTAAAATTGCGAAAATGTAAAAAGTTCCAAAAGATTCGATAAGAAAGAAGAATTTATCTAGCGCGTTAATTTTGACTCTTACTGTACTTTTTTTGACTTTAGTGTATGATGGAATACAAATTTTACTCACCCTAGATCAATCATTAAATTTTTGAAAGAAGATTTCTCAAATAATTTGAATGATTGAAAAACTATTTGTAAGCGTAGATTTAAAAATATTTTATTATACAGTGCTTTCAGAAAAGAGTGAGTCCCACGTGATCAAATTTAAATTTGGCGCTTGAAATGTGCTTCCAGTAGGTTGAGCGGTTTGAAGAAATAAAATTATTAAATGATGTTATTCAGTTTCATAACCTCATTTTTGAGTTATTGGTGTTTGCTGTCTTTTAAATAACAATAAATAATAAATTCTATTCTTTTGTCTTTTTAAATACTGCTTCATATTAGTACCATTGATTGACATTTTCCATTTTCGGACGAAGTTATGTTGCTGTCAACTAAGCTATATAAGCTACCTAGGGGAAATTAATCAGGCTTGCCATCTTGCAACTTTGGTTGCCTAAACAGCTGTGGGACGTGGGACTCACTCTTTTCCAAAACTCCTGTATATTCCGTTCACGATGTTTCTCGGTCGTATATGGCTGTGTTTGAATATTATAAACCGGGTTGTTTATCTATTAACTCGTAAAATCTTATTGGCGCTTAAGGTTATGATTTTATTATGATAGTTCGACCGTACGCTGTCGCCTTTTATTTGTGAATCTGTAAATCGATTACGCTAAGATATTTTAAAATATTTGAAAGTCTTTATAATTTAAAGTTTTGTGGTTTTATTTATAATCTTTGGCATTCTTCTTAATTGACATTAATAGATGCAGAATATAAGGAAGGCTTGTGCTCTTTTTAATAAAGCAAAACTAATCGGAAGGTACTAAATGTTTGTGCAAAATTTTTGACCTTGCAATGGCGCCAAATACAGCCGCAGGTGCAGTAATTTCCACAAAAACAGCACTTCCAATCTAACAAAATAAAATCATGGCCTGTTACGACGCAGTAACATCGTGAACAGGATATAATTAACCTTACTTAGAATTTAGTTATTAGTTTCAAGGATTTCAAGTGTAGACTTTATTTAAAGAAAGTTATGCTGAATCGAATTTGAATGCAGTACCAGGAAAGAAAAGACCCTACATTGATTATAATTAATTAATGTGATCAAAATCACTTACAACTAGTTTATACTTATGTTTATTTACTGTTTTGGCTTGCTTGGATCATTGACTGGCCAGTAACTTCTAGGAAGAAAAACTTAACGCTACAAAAATCCCTATATCAAGGCGACCTTAGCTTTCGCTATTTATCTGCGTTTGTACAGGTTCCGTCTATACACCCCGCTAAATCGTCCAGCACCAAAAAATTCTCTATCGCAGATGTCCAATCACTATAATTTTCCCTGCCTTTTAACTTCGGCACGCTGGCTAAAAGCTTTACTGCCAATTTTTCTGCGAAACTCCGTTAAAACTAACTTTCGATCTATACGCTAACCGGGTTCACCACGTCGTTAAAAGCGAATTACGCTGGGCCCATAACATAGTAAAACAATTGATCTCGCTGAGAGTTCTGAAGAGATTGCGCGAACTAAACTTTATTCATAAACTGCCTTGCAATGATACCTCTGTAGTTTTTGATATCATTTCAACACGTTTCTGGTGATTTTTTAATAATTTTTTAATTACCCAAACTACATGAATCGAGAAATATAAATTTATTTTGGGATTTTAAAAATCATTTAATTATTTTAATAATCAATTCTGATCAAACGTTATTTAGCTTCTTTCTTGTTAGTTTATTGAAATCTTCGTTAAGCTTTATTTTGTAATTTGATGTTCGTTTTAATTAATTATTTATAATGTAATAAATTGAAAACACTACAAAAGAATGGTAAAAAGTAAAACTTAAACACATTTATTAGATAACCTAAAATAAGTAATGTGTCATTCTGCATACACGTCAAATCTTGAAGATAATTTTTATAGCAAACTGCTGAATTGACGTAAGATTTATTTAAAAATGTATCATCTTTTCATAAGAAAGAATTATTGTATTTTAAAACGTAAAAGGAAATAATATTACATTTTTCTAAATAATGAAGTTTTTGATGGAGCTTCAAATGCGTCAACAGACGGTAACTTCAGTCTTTTTGAATTTTCCAATCAATGTCAAATTGCATGTGTGAGTACTTTAAATATAAAACGCGTATCATTTAAAGGCAGTAATAAATTGAATTCCAAGTTAGTGCCAAGTCAGTCAGCAGTTAACAGATAGTGCCAAAATATTATTGTAAATTATTAAATTTTTAACAGTATATCTTTTAGTAAAAAGTAGTGACAACTTTTTGTATTTAAAATAAAACTCTTAATTTGCATTACGAATATTTTTAATTTAAAAGAAATAGTAAAACGTGATACTTTCCTTTCTAATTTTCAATATGATCCAGTACATGAGGAGCTGTGTTTTTGTGCTAAATAAAATTGCTTGAAAGAGTTCCGTTTAATAAGTATGATCATCTGTATGGTCTAGTGTGTTGCGATTCATTGAAGATCCATAAAGAATCATCACGAAAAACAAAACAAAGAGCTCGTTCTCGACATACTTAGAATCCCAACACCGCTTCTGCACATAAAACCCGAAAAGAAAACCAAACATCCGCCCTCTGCCATGATGAAACATGCAGAAAACCTCACACTCTAGTTGATGGGCATTCTTCTCGACACCCCACTTATCTATAGATAAAATCTCAGATCCCACAGTCTCCCGCGAATCAACCGAGCGGCGTAGTTAGCGTCTCCCGCGCTACGTTTGCATTCGGGAGAGCCGGGGCATCATCTCTAATGATTAAAGCGAATGCCGGAACAGAATTTCCACGGATGATCATCATCATTCACCACCACACACACCTCGCCTTCTCCGCAATCGTTGTTTGCTTCTTCATCATTATCCTGGAGCAGCATCAGAAGTCACGAAGTTAACACAATATCATACAAACCAGCCGCCCATACTTCAGGCGCCGACAATCGACGTCGTGTTCACCACTTGAATGCACCAGACGCCGTCATATTGTCATCAACGTTGCCGACAGCTGCCAACAAGATCGAAAGCCGAAGGCTGTTTCCTGCTGCGGCATCAACAACATAACTAACTTACAAATTCCAAGGGCTGACTCAGTGTCGATGAACGGGAACGAGCAGCGGTTTGTACCTAGCGAACAAACAGTCCACATACACACTGGCTGAAGAAGTACACCAGTACTTAAATCAGCCCCCTACCTTCGGCGGGGAATTAACGGTGACTTTGCTTGACTTGACTTGACTAAGCTTGAGTAAATATTACAAACCTGAAATAAATCTTGAAACTTTATTTGAAGCAAATGTATTAGATGAACCGCTGTCAGAAAGTTCTGTTGCTTTCTCTTTGCAATTTGAATAGGAAGAACTTATAGAACAGTTAAATAAGAAATATGCAAGGGCAGATAAGGAAAAGGAGATTAAAATAAGTAGAGTTTCAAGTTTCAGAACGTCTAGTGAAGTTTCCTAATGAACTGGTAAACAACCAAGGGATACTTCCTGATTTAGGAAAACAGAAAGGAAGTAATAAAACTGACGACGAGAAAAATAAAGAGATATTGATGCTTATTTGAATGATGAAAACAGTAGAATTTGTCCAGGAAAAAACATTCAGTTTCTGTAAACATTGATAATGGTAGAATAGAAGAGCTGCAGAACTAACTGCTGTCTTTTCTCTCCTCTACCATAAAAGTATTGATGTGTTAGATAATTATGTCTATTGTTTTAAAAGTTTTAAAATGTCTATGACGCGTAGTTTTGTTTTATGTTTCTTGTATACAATAGTAACCTTGCAATACCTTTCAAAATTATTGCTAGCAAGAAATTTACCATTTTAAGAAGTGAATTACTAATACGTTAGTGCAAGATATTATACAAATACCACTACCCAATTAGACCTATTTATGTTGAAACTTTGTTCAAATGGTAATACTTAACTGTATTTATCGACACTACAGAATGATGGTAACAATCCACCACTAGAGCTGGGCACTAGTTAACTACTAAGTAGTTGAAGTAGTTAAATTACTTTTTCAGTAATTGGTAGTTGTAGTTAATTACTTTTTAGAATGAGTAGTTTATTTAGTAGGTAGTTAACACAAAATAAGAAAGTAGTACTAGTTTCAGTAGTTAACTACTTTCAGTTATTCAACTACTATTTTAAACTAAGTTTTTACATAATCAGTTGTGGATTTAAATCTATCGCTATTATAAGCTAGTTATTACCAGAAACTTTTGTTAAATCACATAATAACTGTGTTTTTAATCCAACAATAGTTATTGATGTAACAAGAACGAAGTATGGGGTATTAGGGGTGAGTTCGAAACTCGAACGAACCCCCAATGCATTTTCATTCATGTGGCATACAAAATTTTTTCTACAACTACAAGAATAAATGACATTTCTTACAATTTTATTGTCACAATTCAATGATTCGAGATTGACTCGATTTAACTTATTTACAATGAAATACCTAACCTTGAATGGATCATTTAAAGTTATGTATGTTGCTATGTAAATTTCTCACAGTCATGTACTTACTTTTTACGCATAGACAAATGAACTCGACCAAAATGATCAATCTTTGATGTATGTCAATAATGCGTAAAGCCTACTTTTAGAAGCGGTAGTAGGAAAAATACTTTACAGAATTAACAATGCAGTTTTCTTGCTTACAAATTATGTCAAGTACATCAAACTTGCTTTGCAAGTAGTTGAATAAAAGCAAGTAGTTAACTACTAGTAGTTGATAATTGAATTACTTCTTCAAATAAGTAGTTAAATACTTAGTAGTTAGACTATTTTTTGATACAAGTATTTGATAGTTGTAGTTAACTAGCTCTGTCTACGACCTTTAATAACTCTGAGTTTTTTATTTGTGTTTAGACATATAATTATGTACTTTAAATGCTATCAGCCATTTGAGATCACCCTGTATTATTATAACCGATGAGAAATTGCAATTAACAGCTGCTTCATTAGCGCAGTTGTTTAATTAAAAAAGATCTAGGTTTCGAATCTCATACTCGACACATTTTTTTATATATGTAATTGAGAATTCAGTTGTTCTTGACCCAAAATGGTGAGCTCTCGAGTGGCCATAGAGAGTGATGATCCAAGGAGGGATTGATGAATAACTGAGTCCTGTCATATTCTCAAAACATTCTCCAACTCTTCCATCTATTCACGACTTACAGTAATATCCAACATGATGTGTTTAACATTGGATACGACTCTTTATTAATTTGAGAAGCGTTAGTCGTGCTGATGTTAATACACATTAAAGACCCCTCCTGTTAATGACAGCAGCGATGGTCGTGCTGATGATTCTACTCTATAGGCACACACATATAAACGGTGTGATTACCGTATAGTAGTAGACGCTGTAAGAATAGAAGGCATTGAGGTAAAAAAGGGAATGTTTTGCACTTTTTAATAACAAAAAGCATTGTTTATAATTTTTCTGATATCTAATAAAAATTTTTCTGTAATATTAACTAGTTAAGTTCAGTGAATCAATTAAAATTTTAAATTGATTGAAAAATCTAACTTCTTTATTCGTTCGATTGTTTAATCTGAATCAGTCACGAGATTTATTTCGTTGATTAAATAAAAATAAACTCTAAAACTCTTTAATCTTTAATATTTCGTTAACATAGAGAGTAATCCACAGAATTTGTTTTCTTGCTTTTAGCCATGAACGAGAAAGATAGACAATCCAGTATATCGAATTGTTAGAATATGATCACTTCAAAAACTTGTATAGCTTTTTGACAAGCATGCTTTTCACTCGAAAACGCTCAAAAAAAGTTTTATGATTGAATGCTACTTTAAGAACAATTAATAGTAACTGGAATACTCTAGATTTTAAAATCGAATCTTATTCATTTAAACTAGTACTGATACAACAGACTTACGTAATTCTGCCCATGCCCAAGGATACAAATTTTGTGAATCACTCTTTAGTTTTAACACCGTTTTTAATAAAATGTATTGAGATGTTGAAGGTTTTTCAATCAATCACCTTGTTTATTACCAACGAAGTATGAAAATTCATGTTTTACTAAATTGCAATTAACCTCTGTTAAAGAATAGACATAATTATCACCATTAAAATTGATCAGTTTAGGTTCGCTTTTTTTGTACTTGAACTATTCCAAACTTTAAATAGCTTAACCCAAACAAATAGCATATTTCTAAATTCCGAATATATTCATTACCAATTTCTCCAGACACATGCATTTGAGGAGTTTGATGAAAAACGATGAAATGCTCAAGGTTTTATTTGGATTTATTTAATACTGCACATTTCTCATCTTCCACGACGTTGTTCAAACTAATGATTCCGAGATTACCTTAATCTAATACTTTCAATAACACTATAGTTGATCGTCGCTTTTTAGACACCGGCGGTATTTCATTTATGGATGATCTTTTCCTGCTTTTTTTCAGACATTTTTATGGATCCTAAAGTTACCTCTCTTTGAGACTAATAAAGTTTGACATTTATTTATTTGGAGATGTTTTCCAAAAAGCCTCAGAAGAGACTGTACAACCACTGTTTTGCTTTGCGATCAATGCAATAAGCTAAACGGATTAGATCCTGATGATCTACACCTCCCATGTGAGAATTGAAGTCTTTAATAATTGCTGGTGCAGGTACTTTTATAATTTTTCCATCTTTACCGATCTTGTTACGATTTTATTATCCTTCCATTTGAAGTATGATATTTCTCAATAATCAAAATCACCTCTTTTTAATTTTTGTCCTCTGTTAACTGTCTTGGTATTCCAAGTATGTTAGATCTAATGGTACCACACGCTAAAGTATTTTTTAGCTTTAACTTTTTCAATAATTTTATGGAAGTAAAACATTTATCAAAATAAATAATACTATTTGTTACGGACAAAACTGGGATTAGTGACCCATCGGTAGCGCAACCATATATAAAGGCCTAGAGCAAGCGGTAGACGATAATAATAATGCGATAATCTTAGGGGTTTCGAGATCGAGAGGACACCAGTTGCAGTAAAAAGTTGGTGACCTAATTTCGAATGGAAGACCCTACAGCTGATCTTCGGATCTAGGTCAATAGGCGAGATGTTTGTCAAAGTCGAGCGATACACAAATAAACGAAATTGAGATTGTATTGCGCCCTATTTAGATACTTACTTTCCCAATGCGAGATTAAGCTAATAATATATCCGTACGTCAACGTCCTTGATTTCGGAACAGCTGATTCTTGAAATATTCTAAAAGTATGCTCAGAATACAATAAAAAAATAAAGACGAGTTAATAACATCTATTAGCATACTACGAAAGAATACAGGAAGCAGGTTATAGCAGTCTTGGTTACACTGTTTGAAAAACTTATTTATAAGCACATAGGAAAGTCAGATATACACATGAAATGAAATTGGCCGCATTAAATTATTGATATTTACGGTTTAGCAACCAAGCGCACTGCATGAAACGCTGGTACCATGAAGACAATACTAACATTTAAACAGTAAATCATCAGTAAATATTATAAATTCAGCGGTCATTTATGAAAGAAGCATGAATATTGTAACGTGGAAAATATAAAAAAAATAGCGATAATCTAATTCAATTCGTCACCTGCAGGTGTTTTGCATTTAACCTTGGATCCCAATATTTATTTAAGTAAATTGTTAAACAAGAACCATTTTGACAAAGTTATAGTAACAAGAATCTACGTTAGCAACACCTAACATAAATAAACGATCAAGACAAGCATTGACTTTATAAATTTTGTTCTTAAAAACACAAACAAAAAAATTCGTTACGATACAATTTGATAAACAACGGATTTCTATTAACTAAACAATAGCATAAGGCTTTTCACCACTATGAAACGGTGATTCAGTAACCTTGAGTGTAGATTACTTTCTTCCAAGGCAGCTGATGACGAGATGATATTATGCAAGTATATTCGCATATAATGGCGTCTATACGTTGACAAGTTGTAAGCGTCAGTTTTGCTTCTTCATAAAAGATATTTAAAAGGGTAAAATTATTTATCATCAACTAATCAAATAAAGAACTAATTTGTTGGCACGGAAACACTTAACTCACGGCACTGGTTTACACAAAATTTAACTTACAGATAATACATTAGTTTTGTAGAAATGGACGGCTTCCACATATGTTAGTAATTTAAAGAGATATTTAATTGTCTTTCAAATATCTATACAGAGCGAGACAGTATAAATCTCGTAGAGGTTCGATAAAATGTTCAGATATTACGAGAAAAATAACGGTACGGTAGTTTAATGAGAGTTCGCTGTGAATTCGTTTAGTAGGTCCGCCCAGAGAGCAAGGATTTTAGAGATGCGGGACGATAGCGACACGTCTTGTGTATTCCAGATATTGTCGGAAGGATATTTAGCAATGACAGAATTTATTTGCGATGTTTACACTTTCACCTTAGCAGAAACTATTTCCCGATAATTCGCGAAATCACTTATAGTCTAAACTTCACAGGGGAAAAACACAGAAGATGCGTGTTCCTTCTTCGATAACTCTTGTTGAACTCCCTTGAGTTCTGCTGCGAAAATGCATAATTTGCAACCCCTTGAAAGGGCGAGTCTAACAAATAATTGGTTGATGACGAAAGTCAACCAATAAAATAATTCGAGAAGGGTGTGATTTAGCTAGAAATTCGAACGTTGCAATCTGCAATTATAGGAAAAATAAATCTTGTCCAAGTCAGACAAAGTGACAGTTTTATGGTTTAAAGGATCATAAAACCAAAAGATAAGAATATAAAATTCGTTGAATTGCAAAAATTAAATCTGAAAAATACAAATTCAGAGGCAATTTTATTTTATGCAAAGTCTCCATGTATCTTTAATTTACCCTTTCGTAAGACCCTAAATTATCATTATGTCATCAATAGTTTTTAAAAGTTTGTAAAGTTACCATGTCTCTTTTTCTCTACTGTACTTAAATCACAACTATAAATTTCACTTTTTTTT
>VTPC01090353.1:0-23264 GCA_011009095.1 Ignelater luminosus
TAGAGAAAGGCTTTGAGGCCTGATTTCTTTTGCATTTTTTCAAAGACCTAGCGAAAAAAACCTTGAATTGGAGTGTTTGTTCGTTGTACAATAAACAGTTGCGTTCGCCTTAAGTTATTTCTTTAAAACGGTTATATAAATCACAATGTAAAAAAGTAAAGAAAGATGATTTACCAAGTTTCTGGGCAAGAAACTGTTTAGAGCTATTTTTATTTATTGAAAATTTTGCCCGACACGCAAGAAAAGCTGACTGGGCAACTTAGCGTCTTACTAGACTGCCATTTCTGTTCTATTACATGCTGGTAGAGTAAACTCGAGCGTCTAATGACAGAAATGTTAAGGTTTCTACTAAAAAACAAAAGATAATTGCAATGCACTTACAGTACTTCCACATTACACTAACAGATAAGGTCACGCACAGATTTTTGTATATGGCATTATCCATTATTGCAGTTTTTTACAATTTTGAAATCACGTAATTTTAAAGAACTGAAAAACTGTGAATTAGAGGATAAAAATTTGAAAACCCTATCAAGATAGTGCTGCTACCACAGACGATAAAATTGAAATGGACCTCGCATGCCGTATATTTCATATACTTTGCTTACAAGCCAACAACGTCGATGGCGAGGTGCGGTCAAGGGTGAAGAAGGAGGTAGCTAGAGGAAATATGGTGGACGCAAGTAAGGTTAGTTACGCCATAAGCACAATGCTGCGCTGGAGGGAAAGGTGACAAAATATCATAGTTAACAGGCAGTCGTTCGCTTAGACTGTAACCTGTTGAAGGACGAAAAAATGTAAATAAATGAGTCCATTTCAATTTATCGTCTCTGGCAACTACACATTTTCTATAGTTATCTGAAGGCAATATTTAACTTTTATTGAGATTATTTACAAACATTATCGATTAATCAAAATTTGCATACAGCGAGTCTCCTCTTCAAGTGTTTTGTCATCGTTATGTTTCAGCGTATCAATACGAGTTGCATATTACAAGACGTATCGCATACTATAATCATTACGGGTACAGTTTCAAAAGGCTTGAATATGAGATAGCTTATTAAGGCCCACATTTACAACCATTGGATAAAATTGCCGAAGGTATTATTGCCATGGATACAATTGAGAAAACAGTCGTATATCCATGGCATAAAGATTGAAAAGTAAGCCTAAGCCGTCTAACCAGGTTTCATAACAGCAACAAGCAAGAAAACATTAGAATTTATTTTAAGAAAAAATATTGTATTGATTATTTTTAGAATATGAAGCACCCTTCAGTAACAAACTTGAATACCTCGCTTTCCTCATTGCCTTTCAAGTACGAAATGTTGAAAAGTGCAAGCGACACATAAACTGTTTATTGTTTTGAACCATTTCGGTAATGTAAGTTAAATACTAAGTAAGTAAGTTAAATATTTTAATTTGTTGATAGTCAAATGTTTTTCTAAAATATTTATATAGTAAGCCACGATTGAAATTTTATGTTAGTAATGCAACGATGCTAGTAGTAACTCCCTTTACACTTATTCAGTATTAACAAGTGTCAATAAATATGTATAAGGCAACTTTGCCAATACGTGGTCTTTCTTGAATTCACGTTGCTGTCGATTTTGTTTTAACAAACTTTGGATACGCTTTAATGTATACATAATTCATCGCATTCTTTTTATTCTTGCCTTTATTAATAAGAAAATAAAATAATTACTACCAACTTTTGCTTAGTGAAGTTGTTTAAAAAATATTAGAAAGAAAGCATAAAAAACTTCAAACATATCTATAACTTGTAAAAGGCAATGCATTCGATTTAAATAATAAATAAACGCCAATAACCCATGCATTTTATTTTATCTTTCTCCCTCTCTCTTCATTTTCTAAACAAAAATCACCGTTTTCCAAAAAAAATGAATCTTTCCCCCTTTCGTGGTTTTTATTACAATTGTGCTTAATAAAACATCGGTATAGCGCAAAATTCTTAAATACGGCAAACGCCAGCGCAGTCAAGTAGAAATCTTATCTTGTTAAGCACACAGAATACAAGTGAACATCATCAAACAGATACGAAGCTTTTAGGGTTCATATCACCTTCCCCACCCTTCCTGCAATTCACATTGCATCAATATCTTTTTGATATCTTGTTTGAATCAAATTGCTTAGTTTTTTCTAGTTATTTCAATTCATGTTATGTTTCTGCATATTTACTATTGGCTTACTTTATTTAGCATATGAACCAGGTTCAAGTTTTATTTTTTCAGATATCTTCATTTACATTTTCTATTTAATCAGGTAGTGTTTGGTGAATTGCCTCTACAACTAAAAACATGATTATAGAACAAAACAAAAGCAACTTATTTTTTAAATGGGACAAAAATCAGAAATTTACTAGCAACTAAAGTAAGTGGTTGAGATGAAGAATGGTAAAGGTTGATTTTCAATGATGCTATTGATCTACCTCGGTCGTGATAAAAAAGATCAAAACTTCAAATATACTAATCAATAATTCTTTATTTGGTTCTAGTAAGCTCTGGATTCAAATTTTAGACTTTGCATTATAATTCAAAACAAAAAAGTGTTAACAGGTGTTACTCATATCAGTCAAAATAAACAACAAATAGCAGCAACCAGCACGGATTTTGATGAGATTTTTGTCGAAAAATTAGCTTGATCAAGAATAGGACTTGCCAAAACGATTCTTATGGTACCCATTTACCTACAGTTCGCCTGCAAGTCAGGAACTGCCAGATCAGGACTGAAGATTGGGACTGGAGCAGGCCACACATTATTAGACCAAGCTGATAGTTGTGGCCGTACAGGCAAGAGTCTGACTGTCTATTCACCACTCACATATAGTCTAGCAGTTGATCAAATATTTCACTCGCAGTTTTATACTATTTTGCATAAAATTAATAAATCGAAATGGTGCGTGTTGTAACAAAAAACAAACAAAAACGTACATGGTTTCTAATTTTGCTGCTCTTAACGGCACCGAACAAAAAAATCCAAAGTGGTTCTGGACGAAGAAGTGGTTATTAAACCGCGAAAAGTTTTCGTACATGAAGCTTTTGAAATGTCTGCAAAATACAAGCAGTGAAGATCTAAAAAATTATCTAAGAATGGACGAAGAGTGTTTTGAAAATTATTAAAAATGATTAAAGCATCTATTCAAAAAAAGAATTTTTTAAATTAACCGGAATGGTCACAAACTTTCATTAGCTTGAAAGTTTCAAACTGCAGTCTGAACCTGCGAATGTACGAACATTCACACACAGTTTTGCATCAGTTTCATTCAACTGTTCCGAACTGCAGGCCGACTGTGCGTGAATGCCTACTTTAATGGTACCCATTTAACTGTGACAGATCTGGCCTGCAGTTAAAATTCCGACATACACACACAGGTAATCGACACGTCCAGACCTGCAGCTGAATGAAACTGCATGGACTATAAGCCTTTATCAAATAGTATAACAACAAAATATTGAGATTTTATTTCAATATCATAACATTATTTCTATAGTATCAAGAAACGAAGAAATTCTAAATTTTGACTTTGGCAAATTTTAAATGATCGACTGTTGCTCAAAATCAATACAGTTGAAATCTTGATCTTATACTGCTACCAAGATGTTAAAAATAACAAGAGATTTTAAATTAAAATTTGATATACTGTGTTTTGAAAACCATGAATTGTACAGTCCATAACGCTCTTTCTGCGTACAACAGGAAATTATTGTGCAAGGCATTTCTATGTACGTATATTTGAGGCATGTATAGATAGATATGGACTGTAAACAAAGCTTGAGAGTTAAAAAGTACTTGATAGAAGATAAATAACAAAAGACAAAGGTAACAAATGGTTATGTAAAAATAAAAATCAGAATAGGAAAGTAAAGTTTGCTTCCATTAATTGATGCAACTACATAAGGTGTAAAATAGTAAATAATGTAAGGCTTTTTGTTGCAATTCTGTGTGTTTTAAAGCTATATAAAAGAAATACTCAACTATCTATTTTGATCCGATGTTCTGAATTTCTAACCATGGCATGGTTTGGAAAATTTTAGAAGTTGTGTACAATACACTAAAGGTAGGCATTCACGCACAGTCGGCTTGCAGTTCCAGGACTGTACAATCTGAACTGTTGTGCGCCACACATGATTCATTTATCCACACGACGCTGCCTTCAGTTCTTGGACTGACAGGTCTTGGACTGCAGACAATCTCTGGATTTTACGATACATGCACATACCCAACAAGAGTTTTGTCAGTCCTGGAGGTTCACACAATGGTACAACCATGTTTAATAAAAATGCCAACAAACAAAAATTAGCAGGACTTCTTGTAATTCTCTTATTTCAGGAACCGATAATTAAAGCAAAAAAACGTTTCTGGGTCAAAGACTTGCTGTTAAAAAGTTAACGATGTTTTTCATAGGCTTTATTACTTTTTTCGCGTCTATTCGAATAAGATCTGGTATTAATTTTCCATAAACATGAATGAAGGCTTACAGGAAGAAAGGCACACCTTCTAAACACTTCGTCGTTTAAGCAAAACATTTGTTATACTTTTACAATTATGAAAAATTTGGATTTACGTTTCACCGCCAAAGTAAAACAAAAGACAATTGCAAACATAATTTCTTTGTGTTTCGGAGTGAATTCTCTAAAACATCCTTTTTGCTGTTCTTTTCTATCTTTGTTTGTTCCTGAGATATTTCACTTAAAAAAATAAGATAATTTCGTTTTTAGCAAATATCTAGTAAGCCGTGAACTTTCTTGGAAAAACAAAAGCATAAGTAAACTGATCTCCAAAATAGCCAAATCTTTTCTAATTTAACCGACTTCGTATCTCTTATAATTTCCGAGATCCCAATAGTGAGCATCGAAATGTGGACACACTGTATAGGACACGCTGTGTAAGTACAACTAACGCTTGAACAAGTGAGATTGTCAATCTTGATGACTGGTAATAATAATCATAGTTATTCTACTAGAAAAGACTGTGTAAATACCTCTATTCTAACAAATAAAGATTGAAAATGTCAAATCAAGATTTTGATATTATTTGTTGGTGTATTTTTATTGATTTCTAGAATAGAAACTAGCATTTTTAGTATCTATATCTATTTATCTAAACTTACGGAAATACTCCCGTTAAAATTTTTCTCAGAAACAACTGCAATTATCTGATCCCAAAATCAGCAACTTTTCTTCAATTTAACGAATTTTTTCTTTTGCTGTTTTTAAAATCCCAATAGTTAGGTTCAAATTTTGGACACACTGTATAACAAATAAATTTGAAAAGCTATTGTTTGATTTTCAGGATACTTTCAATGTTTGTTATCAGTAACACGAGTGCCCAAAAAAGAATGAATGAATGTTTGGTCCTCATCTTGAGTAAGTATATCTAAACTAAATTAGCGATATTTCCAGTAGATCATTTTAACAACATATTATGTAAGTTGATATTGGCGAGGTTATGTACAACTAAATTGATGTCTTGCTTTTTGTTTTGAGGAAGTTATACCTTTCGTTATTTGTTCCGACAGTAAATCGGTGATGTGTTCCATGCAGTTCCCAAAACTTGAATTTTTTCTAGAAGTTTTAAGAAAGGGCTGCACTAAATGTTACAGTTGTAGAAGGAAGAGGTAATTCTAAGAGTCAGGTATGTCGCTCTAATATTACAATGTTTTTTGTCTGGAATGGATTTTGCTTATAAAATAAAGCCATGGTTAGAAAAATTTAAAAAGTAGGCTAATAACGAAATAGATGCCAGATGAAGAATTCTTAGTTTTATGTCATTTTGGAAAGCAGCTAATAGTTGATCAAGAGACCAAAATCAGATTGCATTCAAAATAAGATCAATATTGTTAAGAGTGCTAGAGTTTAACTCTAACGTCTTTGTATTTCAAAAGTGTCTACTTGTCAGTCTCTGTATGCTAGTAGAAAAATCGTAGAATCTCTACAAATTAAGTATTTTTGTAGTTTCCGGTCGTTATTTTGAGTTACCATGCTTTGGTCCAAGAGTATTTTTTCAAATACTGATTTTCATGTCTTGGTCTCTTGTTACTTTACTTAATTTCTTTCTGGTATTAAGTTAAAATCCAATATTATAACTATCAAGTCCATACTTTCAGATGTGACACGTGTAGTTGAAATGCAAAAACCTGCTAACCCAAAAGTAAAAACGCAAAGTGGTAAATACTGCGTTAAACACCAAAATATAGTAAACCGCAACAAATAGGTGAAGTAGAACCTTTTGTGTGATCTAGTGTATGTATTCTATTGTAGTTAGTACTTACATCATGGTGATATTAATGAGAGAAAACTTTTCCAATCCTTATTACGTTTTCATTGTTTTATACTAGGCCCATATTGTCCCATATTTAGATATAAATAGATATAAACATTTTCCTTCCCATTCTAAATGATGACTTTATGAGTTTATTATTGATCGCAAGAGAGTGGAAAAGTCCCTTATATGAAGAAGCTGATTTTGAAGAGAGAATGGTCAGTATTTAGATGCTATACTAAAATCATTTCATCATTCTTTATTGCACTGGTTAGAGTTCAAGTTATCAAGGATTTATTGCTTTTTAAATTTACAGTTTATTCAGTGCAAGAATTTGAAACTCAACGTGCAGATTATTTACTCTAAAGTTGATATTTTATACTCAGTTTTCCATTGTTACATATTTAAAAAAGACGGTTACAAAATGACCTACATTTTGTCTTGATCACTCGAGTAATACGATCACTATTTAGATTTTTATCTATAGTTGCAATACCTATGTCACATTATATTATGAGCATGACCAACTATATTTTCTGTTTTATTTTTAAATACATAAAAATATTTTATGCTCAATAAAATCTAGAAACAATCAGATTCGTTCTTTTGTATAAATACACCATTTACAAAATATTTAATTTTTCATTAGTAACGAAAGCGTTTGATTTTGTATTACCAAATGCTACTACATATTTTTGGCAACATTATATACAGTAACTTTTTCATAAGAAAATAATCTCATGTTGTAAGTAGCTCTTGTCCTCCCTAAGATATTTTGCTCCTTTTTAGTAGCACATACAGTTAAGCCCCTTAATAGATAATAAGATTACATAAATAAATTTTCTGATCAAACCATCACACGGTGGTTATAAGAACAGCAAGTAGATATTTGCAGAGTTTCTCCGAAAAATATTTAAATGATTTTATTATCATGAATAAATAAAATTTTGATAACACGAGAAAGTTTAAATATCATCAAAAAACATTCACTTATTTTTAAATTAGGTCAACGAGAGTTGAGTTAAAAAACTTTTTTTGACCAGTTTATCTTCTGTTTTACACGAACACGAAAAGGCAAAAGGCGGTAGAATTTCGAATAGCCGAATTGTTGATGGCGTTTTTACTTAATAATTGAAACTTCTTCCACACGTACCCTGAAATTGAAAGGAGATTGAAAAAAAGGTGATCCAACCATCCAACCTGCATGTGTATGTATTCAAGTTATAACTTTCGTGTGATTTTATCGATTTCGGTCTTTAAAGGAATATCATGTTTTGGTATTTTTTTATTTAAGAACGCATGAAGCATTATTGAGTAACAATTTCGATAAGTATTGGATTTATGCATAAAAACCGATTCTCAAATTGCATGTAATCTCGTATTTAAATTTTATGCCATGTGAGGTTTTTCTAACGCTAAGACAAAACGAACAATTGAGGTTATAGTAGTACTGATTTGATCAAATGTCGTGGAGGAAGCAACATTATGACATCATGTGTCGATAGGTGTGTAAATGCGATAAGGCAGCAGCACGTGTCTCTTCTACTGCTGACTCACCAACCTGAACCACGTTTGATATCTTTCGTTGCTGCACCTTTCGTTGAGAGTATGAAATAATCCGGCTTTTGGTAGTTATTGTACAAGTTTACTAAAATTCGAGCGTAGCAATGCGCATTGCGGATTGTATAACGAGAACTAAGTGTTTATGCAAATATATTTATAGTATTTTTGTGGTTCATTGACCATAATTAATGGCTCGTGTTAGTAACTGCAAGAATATGTTAGCGAAAATGATAGTGGAGTATAAATCATTTTCTTGCATATGAGTTTTCTTATAGAAGGGTATGCAATTTTCATGAGGTTGCAATTACACTTTTTAATCTTGACTTCCTTAACTCCGGAAAACCACTCTAAAATTGACTTTTTTTATTTTAGCAGGCAACCAATAAGATCGATTTTCAATAGTCTATGACAAAAAGCAAAATATATAAAATTTGTGTTTATTATTCTTACATACAGTAATATCAACAAGAAGTTACAAAACTCTCTTTACATAGTTTTTGGCGGCAGTCTAAAATAGCTTTTTTAAAATCCCTAGGGTCTATTTCTTACCTTTATGTAAATGCTTAACCATAGAATTCTCACATTCCTGAAAAAATTCCTCAAATCAAACAATTTTCCAATAGCAAATAATTTGAGGACTGTAGCTTTACTGCCTATACAAATCATAACTCTTGATTTAGACAAACCGCCCTTGAACTGCACCTGATCGTGAGTCAGTATATTGTACTGTCTACATTAAATTCATATTTAGCAATCTGCTTAAATTGATTTTAAAATCTCTCATCTAAAGTACTACTGTGAAAAGTGAGTACTACAGAAGTAACGGTCATAAATTTCAGTTTGATCTTCAGTGGTTTCAAATGGTGATACATCTTAATTCTAGAGATCAGCTACCATCTGAAATGCAGACTTACATTTGAAAACGTGAGCACAAATTGACAGTTTTTGGCCTTCTCAATGAATACATAATTGTAAACCACGATATCAAATATTATAACTTAAAAGTTAACATTTTTTAGCATTTCCTAGAACACAACTACATGCTAACATACAGCAAGTTGGATCAAACAACACTTCATAGTTTCTCAGTTTGCTTCGGCGTCAAGGTAATCGACTTATATTAGTGTACTTTTGTACTTAATGTAACATGTAGCATCTTTCAAAAAACTTACTTTTGAGTGTTCTTGAAACTTTTTAAAAGTAGCGACCAAAATTTGACTAAAGACAGTGAAAAATGAACACAGCAAGGTCTGACCTTTTGAAGTATGCCAAGTTTCAAACAGACTCTCCTATAATTTTATAAGTTTAGTATAACTCCATGCAACTCTGGTCAACTTTGTTGGTTACTGTTAGGTCGGTTTGCACTAATGCAGTAGAAGAAAAACACACAATGCGGTTTGCTCAAAACTCAACACAACTCGTATATTTTGATACTATTTCTCGATAAATGCAGTACGAGTGAAAGTGAACTCCGATACAATTTATCCAAGATTTAACAGGCTTATCGATTTTACTTAAAAAGGAATCAGAAGCTGATTATAGAATTGATTCAACTTAATTTAACAATCCGAAATTAAAAATCAGCAAACGGTAGAGCACTGAAGTCCAATGAGATGAGCAGAAACAAACCACATTTTTATACTTTTACAAAGTGAATTTGAATATAGCAGACCGCGTTAAAAGGGAATTGGAAGATGCTGCCCTGTTGGTTAAACCAAAAAAATAAAATCTATTTCTAGACCTCCACTGACTACACTTTGGAATCTCAAACAAATCGTCATCTTGAACAGATTTGTACCAAAGCTTGTGCATGTCAACAATATTCTTTGAGTGTTCACAAAAGGTTTACCTTTGATTTAGTGCAGAAAGTTCCAATTGTTTCTATCTTTTATTGACTTTTTATATTTTAACCTACGCATTCTTCCTGTCTTCTAAGCAATTAGTAAGTTTCCAACTAATTTTATTTGAATTACAGAAAATTACAACGTACACTATTATAAACTTATAAACTTCCATTAATTTAATTTAAAATTGTTTCTGCTGATTTCTCTCAAGATCCAAAGAGCGTGGGGTGTTCATGACACGTTGGCATTCTGATTTCTGCTTCAAGTAGATTGAAGCTTTCAACCTTTCTGGGCTAATTAAACTTCTTAGTCCGGTTCGCGTTTTCTAAACCGATTGTGTTAGGTTTTTGGTTTAGTTGTTCAAACTACTTTTGGGTTCTGCCCAATCAGATTTACTTTAGTCAGATTGACCAACAAATATGATAAGTAATTTGGTTGGTCAACTTTAACACTATAAACAGCAACAAAATGAAAAAGTCGACTTTCCATTGTTTTTTTGAAATCAAGTTAATAAGACGAAAGCTATAACTTTTGCAATTTGGTATTCCGGCATAAAAAATAAGACAGAATCCAAAATGAGAAAGAAGTCCCAAAATTTGGAAAACTAAACACACAAACACGCATTTTTCTCTAGGGAGTGGCAAAAGATTGAATAGTTTTAATCTTGCTAATGCTAAAAAATGTTCAAAATCTAAAATCTAAATGTGCATTTCAAATGGTAGCTGATGATCTCTAGAATGAAGATGTACCCCATTTGAAACCATTAAAGATCGAATTGAAAACTTTAGATGACACATTTTAAAATCAATTTAATCAGATTGTTAAATATGAATTGAATGTGATTAGTACAGTATACTGACTCACGATCAGGTTCAGTTCCAGGGACGTTTTTTCTAAGTCAAGAGTTATTTTTGAACCAGAAACAGGCGCAGTTTTGTTGCCTGCACTACTACACTGCTATGTATGTCAAAAGTCAGGGTCGTTATTTTTTTAAAATATTAAAAGAAAACTTTTTCATTCCTACATTTTTCAGAAAATTGTCTCTTTAAACTACATCTAACGATTAAATATTATCCTAGACTCAAACTCGAGTTTTGTGCTTAGCACCAGAGAGGTGTTACTTTTCGATTGTTGCTAAATTGTTATTCAGGTTTTGCTTTCCAGAACTGGTGTTTTCAGGCAGTCTCTTCAGTAGCTTAAATGCAGAAATCGACCTTGACCAAAGCACTAACCTTGTTTCAAGAATGATACCAGTCAGTATTTCTGACAGAAACTGACAATTTTGAAATACCATACCATACCATAAGCAATAATGAACAGACGCATTTTAAATTAAAACAGTCATGAAGAGGTAGCAAAATATTGAAATACAGCTCATTGAAATAATGATCTTTAAGCTTTTATCTCATGAATTAATGGTAATAATCTTGAATTCGGAATTGCCAAGAATGCTTTCATGTATGATGTGAAAGTTTCAGGCCCAAGACGTAAATCAGCCCTTTTTGGTCTTTTTTCCCACTAGGAACTTCTTGATTCTTTCTAATTATTTCACTCTGTAAAAATCTTTCTTGAGAATTCCACAAAGTTTAGATCTTCCAGGTTGGTGGGCACTAGTTATTAAATATTGAAGATTCGAACTAAAAGATCTCAGTTGATACTTAACGTAGTCGTGCTTTGGTGTAGGTTTTCTTATATTTGACAATTTAGGAAATCCAAATAAAGATTTTCTTGAAAAAACAGACGTTTTGATCTACTACTACTGGTACTACTATACTCTAAACTCTTACGTTCATACATATCTGAGAGTAAAGCTACAGTCTTCAAATTATTCGCTATTGGAAAATTGTTTGATTTGAGGAATTTTCGCAGGGATATAAGAATTCAAATAATTAAGCATTTACAGAAAGGTAAGAAATAGGCCCTAGCGATTCTATAAAAAGCTATTGACTGCCAATTGGAACAGGTTACTTAGACAAACTAAAACTATTTTGGTTTGTTTGTTTTGTAACTTCTTGCTGATATTACTATATGTAAGAATAATAAACATAATTTCTACGTATTTTGCTTTTTGTTATAGATTATTAGAAGTCGATCTTATTAGTTATCTGCTAAACCAAGAAAGGTCAATTTTTGGAGTGGTTTTTCAGAGTTAAAGAACCCAAAAATAAAAAGTGTAATTGCAACCTCATGAAAATTGCATACCCTTCCATAAGAAAACTCAACTTTTGATATACGAGGGCGGTTCAGTAAGTACCCGTGTTTGACGACAGAAGGCGTTCCTGAGGGAAGTTGGTGTTATCATCGTGTGCTGCCATCTATCAACATCTATAACAAATTGCAGACTGATTGATAGGTTAGTTTGGATTTGACAGCCATTTGAGTAAGATGTGTTTCGTGATTTTAGCTAAGATGCGAGGAGATAAAAGCAAAGTTGGATGCTGTTTATGGGGACACTTCGCCATCTATGACCACAGTTAGATATTGGTTCGACGAATTTAAACGTGGGCGAACATCCGTTTTTGATGAGGAGCGACCAGGACGCCCGGCAGACGTGGTTACCGAGGAAATCATTCAAAAAGTCCACGACATGATTCTCGCTGATCGACGAACGAAAGTGCGTGAAGTAGCAGAGGCCGTAGGTGTGTCGACCGGAACGGCAATTAATATTTTACATGATAAGTTGGCGATGAAAAAATTGTCGGCGCGATGGGTGCCGCGATTGCTAACGGTGGACAACAAGCGGATGCGGCTGTTAACTTCGAAGCAGTGTTTGGAGCAATTTAAGCGAAATCCGAAGGAGTTTTGCGTCGAGTTGTCACCGTTGATGAAACCTGGATTCATCATTACACACCAGAAACTAAACAACAATCAAAACAATGGATTTCTCCCGGTGAATCTGCTCCAAAGAAGGCGAAGATGGTTCCATCGGCCGGAAAGGTCATGGCGACGATTTTTTGGGATGCGAACGGCGTCATCCTCATGGATTTTTTAGAAAAAGGAAGAACGATCACTGGACAATACTACAGTGAGTTATTAGACAGCTTCGACAAAAAATTGAAGGAGACACGGCCGCATTTGGCGAAAAAGAAGGTGCTGTTTCGCCACGATAACGCACCAGCACATTCATCCGGAGTTGTTGCCGCCAAACTGCATGAATTGCATTATGAATTGCTGCCGCACCCCTCGTATTCGCCCGATCTGGCTCCCTGCGACTTTTTTTTGTTTCCTAACTTGAAGAAATGGCTCGCGGGAAAAAAATTTAGCTCAAACGAGAAAGTCATCGCCGAGATAGAGGCGTATTTTGGAGAATTCGACAAATCCTATTTTTTGGAGGGGTTAAAAAAATGGCAGGAACGTTGGGAGAAGTGTATATTTCTAAAAGGAGACTATGTTGAAAAATAAAAAAAAATTTTTGCAAAAAATGTGATTTTAAAAACGCGGTCAAATTAGATATTTGAATTGATACTAAGAAGAAAATCTTGTTTTTGATGAGCTTTGCTCAATTCAACAGAACTTCATGCATTGCTCGTGCTTCCATCAGTAACTGTTTGAAAATGCCCAGCTTCAAGTCAGGTTCTGATTTTCTAAATCTATATATTCAACCTTTTGCGCACCTTATGATTCAAATTGAATTTTGATAAACTGGAAGTTCACTATATAAACTCCTTTGTGTTTTTGAACTTGTGTTATTTGACGCCATTTTGTGTCACATCAATCCGAGTGAGAAAAACTGCCCTAGATTGTCGTTTCCAAAATGTTATCTCAACAAAACCAGATTTTTTATTAAGATTAGTGAGTATTGAAGTCTAATTGGAAGAAATATTGAAGTTAGTATCCAGTGTAATGAGGTTATTGCGCTGATAAATACTAGAATATCAGAAGTGTAATAAAATGTATTGTAATGGTCTGGTCAATCAGAATTGCCCTAAACAAATCTCCCTCTCCTTAAACCATGATTATATCACTAGCTATTGCATCATAACATTAAGTAGATTTTTTCTTTATTTTTCTTAAGTCATTTTATGAACATCAAATGCTTTCCATATTAACGCCCCTTGTTCGGTAAACTTTCTAGAAACTAAAGATCCCGGAGTGTTTGTCCCCATTTGTCTGCTTAATTAATCATGGTTGTCTCCCGCTGCAAATTAAATATTTTACATATACCTTGTTTAATACCGGCATATACTGACTGATGTATGTAGCTAGTGTTGTGTTAGCTAGTACGTCATTCTTTTTTTAAACCATTTATCAATATGTCGGTCTACTATAAATTTAATAACTATCAAGTTTTATTTTCCCAGCATATTTGTTAGTGTTTTGTAAAGATACTGAACTAATTACAAAATATATGGTTATCTGACTGCAGTTTAAAACTCGGAAATTAAACTACAGTTCGGAGCATACCCTTCGGCGTGTACCGAAAAAAGGATTTGAGTAATGACGTGCTGAAAGATATGTTTTAAAACAATTTATTTTAATCAAATTTATCAGTAAAAATTAACATTTAATCCAAATATCCTTTTAGGGTATTTTTGCGAGTCAAAAATTTTAAACCGATTCTCAACGTTGCTTCCTACATAGAACATCAAAGGAAGCACAAATAATATGAGCTTTGCTGAAAAGCTTTACAAAATATGTGTGTATTTAACGTGATTGCACAAGTACGGTTTTATGAGTTGTTTTTCGTAATTGATGCTTATTTTCTTGCTCTTTTCTTCGGAAAATGCTAACACTAAAGCTGCACGCCGTTACCACATATTATACTAACATTGATTAATGAATAGTCTCAGTATTATTATCCAGCAACCACTGCCTCTTGTTGGCCGGAACGCTCGCGGATATTTGGTGCTAATCTATGCGAGTGTGTGTGTATGGTGGTAGCCGGAGCAGTCGGGGCGCTCAATATCAATCAACTGGTTTCGTTTGAAACATAGATTTCCGTTCCTAGTGGAGGCCGCGTACATCACTCTAATTAATACATGGCAGGCAGGCCGGCGCACATAAGATGATTAAAGCTATCGCGGGTGTTTATGCTCTTACCTCGAGGGCGGATAGCTGTTTCAGTTCCGACGCATTCTCTAACCGCGCATTTGCATACTACACGACACGTGATAATTATGATTTGAATACTTGTCGGACAATAGTAGACCATGAGGACGACGTTCGCTCAAACGAATCGCCTCGAATGTCCATTATTTATTTTTCCATCAGTTTAGCCAGGCAAATTTGACGAATACTCTCTTCCAGCTTATTGTCTTAACGGAAAGCGTACTGAACAGGTGTACAGGCGTTAAGTGTTCGGATCGCGACCCATAACGAGCCCAACTCTAATAACTACGGTTGATTGATGGATGTGCGGAACGGCAGACCGGTTGTCGATGCCATACACCGTGCATTATCTCTCCTCGAATCCTTTCAATTCTTGGATCGTTGGGAAGTCTCTCCGCGTCGCACGGCATCGCGCACCCGCCACACGCCCAAGCCCCGAAACACTTCCTGTTTGTGTTAAACACTTCATGATTACACCCGCTCAAATAACAGAGCGCACCGTCCCTATTCCGAATCATCAATTTTCCGAACGATCGCAAAAACGAACAAGTACTCGGTAAACTTTACACTGCGGTTGTTGAAAGTTGAAGGATATTTAATAAAAACGAGCTAAGCGAACAATACGAACGCGAAATGAGTGGTGCTCTCGATTCGATAAAGTGTATTAATTGTGCCTATTTTAGCACCTTCTCGCGTGGGTAGGCATTCTTATTTATTTATTGTATAACTCCATTTACACTAGGTTATCTACGCTACCACGACGGGAATTAAATAGAAGGCCAACTAAAATTTACAGGAAAAGTGAACCTACATCGAATGGCCTTTCCATTTAACTCTGTCGTGAGAGTAAGGAAGAATAATAACAAGAAATTTGCCATCCATTAAAAACACTCCGAATGCCAGATTTGCACAAAGGATAAAGGCTAAAGCAGTAGGTGCCTTAATACAAAGTAAGAAATCTGGGAAGCAAATCAACACTTATTACGAGAAATTCCGACAACACATCTTTTATTAATCACGCGATCGCTTAATGAAATCACGCCGACGTGGAGTAAGTAGCGATAGCTGATAAGTGATAATAGGGACTGTTTGTACCTGTGCGTACATCTGCCCGTTCTGCACGCAACCGTTCGCAACGATTGCGGGTGAAAAGTCAACACGCTTCCTGTGCCGATCTTCACACTGCTTTAATGTGGCCCAAGAAGTGACAAATTCCTAATTGGAATTCCTGAGCCGCCGGTCTAACTGACTTACTCCGTAATGGTGCTCGCTTCACTTATGCGTCTAACAATTTTAATTGGCTGGGAACAATAATCTCTCGGTTGTCTTAAACTGATGAACACCGCCGCTAACGTAGAAATTTTTCGAAAAGAACCGAATCGATAATGCCGTTTTCCTCCCTCTTTTTAGGGAAACCGACTTTAAACATCGCCCACGCGATTGGCCAAAGATATCTACCATCTGCGTGCGGCGCCGTAAAACGGTACTGCTATCGTTTTCGACATGAGAAACTTAATTTAAATTTGAAAGAAGTTCTAATCGAGTTTTTTTGAGGAAATATGTCGAAGTAGTGAGTTAGCGACGGCATCCTGACCTGAGTTTTCTGGGTCCCATGCATGTTCTACGTACTTGCTGTTTTATTATTCTTCGCCGAGCTGACGCTACGAATCGCTACAACACGATAAACGGCATATATATAACGCGTAAAGCATCTCTTGAACGGAACGTCACCTTCACACATTACATGCGCTTTTATATTTATATTGATAATCGTCCAACGTGAGATTCCTTTAATTATTATCCCCTTTTCGCTCTCTTTCGTTCTTTGTTCTATTTATTCCTAAGTGCTTTAGAAAATATAAGTTCGGCATAAAATAAGTAAGCGTTACTTCTTTCCTAACGAAAAAGCCGCATAGAATGAAAAAAAAATTGATTCACTTTTCGTAAACATTTTTGGAATAACAAAAACTCTATTGATTTTTACGGTAAAACACTTCACTTATTGAATTTGTTGACTAAACATTATCACGGTTTAAAATAATTTTCCAAATTTTTTTCTCGCTTACAAATTAACGCCACGCTACGTTTCTAAACGAAAAACAAAACATTTTGAAAGTAATTTCATGTACAACCTTAATTATTAAATAAACAAAATAATCAATTTCAAATGAATTGATTTTACACCACTTTAATAATTACGTAGTCCTTTTTCCTAATTTTTTCTGACTGTATTTCGTCATACATTTTTCACTTGTAGGCGTACCTTCAAACAAAAGTTTTCTATGTTAAATACTGACAATACAAATTAAACTCTAATTAGAAATATTGTCATGCCACCTCACTCAATTCTTTTCTGTCCTCGTTATTTACATAGATCTATCAACTGTTAATTAACTTAAATATTGATTAGTAGGAGTTTATATGAATATAAAAAATGTTGTTTTGTAGATTGGATGTCACTGTACTGCCCGTCAAACTGTATTAGATTCATTCATTAGATTCATTAATATTTTAATTCTGGCGGCTTATATTGTTAACTGTGACATTTTTACATTTTGTTTTCTGTTACAGTGGAAATTGTAAGATTATAATTTAAAATCAGGGCCGGCTTCAGATCTAAAACCAATGAAGGAATTGCTTCAGAGTAGCATCTACTAGTTGTGACGTACTGACAGCCGAAGACGAGGGTAGCCACAAGCAATTAAGCAAAAATATTTCTCTTAAATTAGAAACTTGTGCTTCTTTAGACTATTATTTCACATACATGTTGAAGATTATTTCATACAGATCCAATTTTATTTCGTACGATCAGAGTAGTTTGGAAGTGGAAATAGAAAATAATGAAAAGTTTTTGGAAACAACAATCAGGTAAGAAAACCGAAACCAGAATAGAAATTCAAGTTAATGAGTTAAGTCCAGAAAAACTTGAATTAATAATTATGTAGCTACTATCTAAAATTAAATTAATTTGACTTGAACACCGTAATGTAATTTTGTTATATTACGATTTTCATGTAAAAATTTGTTTTTATCTCACAAAGTCACAACACCTGAAAACAAAAACATAACTATGTATAACAGCACTGAAAAGCATTCAAAGCGAGCTGTTCAATAGTATCGAGATCAATTCAAAGAAAATCACATCAATAAGAAGTAGCCAAAGTTTCTTCATACTCTTGGTTTAAAGATTTTCAGATGCCTACTCGTTCAAAAGATTTAAGAATTAAAGAAATTTGAAAACTTTTTTTTTTAGCAGATATCTAAGAAGCCATGGATTATCTGAAGTATAGATAAATCAATCTTCAAAATAGGTAACTTTTTTCCAATTTAATCAGCTTCTTGTCTTTTACCGTTTCCAAGAATCCAATGGACAATCTCAAACCTTGAATGCAGTGTACAAAAAACTAAACGGAAAAATCAAGTGAGATCCCAAGAAGACAGATTTTGCATTTTCTAATGCTACAATGGAAAGTTACAACAGTGCACAATATAAAGAGCATTTATAAGCAGGGCCATTCACCAATAACATATGTCCTAAAAGATTTGAAACAATTTCCAGCGCTTTGGAAACAAAATTACTTCAGTACCCTAACTTTTATTGCCAGTTAGATTTTTGATATCAATTGCATCATTATGTTTCTCATGACGAAGAAACTCGCAAACGTATCTACAATCTAGTTGGGCTAATGCTTGTATTTGATATTGTGAGAATATTTATGAATATAATATAGAAAACTTTAAAATGAAGGAAAATGATTCCTACAATGATAATATCAAAGCTCTGCAAACCAGGTGTGTGATACCCTTACTGGTTAGCGGAGTGAAGTCTGCGGTGGAAGTAAGAAGCGTTAAAGCAGCTCTAGAAGACTCTCATGTAGACATTTGCATTCCAATTTTTGGTGCCTAATAATGGATGATTTTTAGAGCGCTTAACAGCGGACGGCTTCCTTGCTCAGCCTAAAGGCTGATCAAGCTACAACGCCTGGCATGTCTGGGTATAACCAGACAGCCCTTACGGCTACACTTGAAGTTGTATTGGGGCTGCCGAACTTCCTAACTTAGATAAAGGAGGCATGGCGGCCCATCTCAGAATGCGGCTTGAAAACGGATTAAACATTAGCCACGCCAAGGAGAAATAAATGCCTTTAGCAACTTACAGGGTAGCACAAGCGAATGATCGATTAAGGCTGCATAGAAAGTATTCCCTCACAATTTCAAATAAAGAACAGTAAGGTGGATCAACGGGACTTAGTAGTTTTCTATACGGAGCAGGCAGTTACTTGGACAACCCACACGTGCAGGAGAGATTCACTCTGAGAAAGCATACCTTGGTTTTTCAGGCTGAAGTTTATGCCATTGGCGTATAGAGAATATGTGAGAATGACAGAGCAAAAGATATACATCTGCTCCGATAGTCAGGAGCCATTAAAAGCGGAGGAATGCGTAGACGCTTCGGAAGAATTTGTCACACCAAATGAAGTTTACCTCATCTGGGTTGCTGGGTACAGCGGGATCCACAGCAATGGGAAAATGGTTAAACTCGCCAGACTCGAATACGAGAACATCTACTTTGGACCAGAACTTTTTCTAGAAATATTGAAGCAACACATTTCGTTAGCCCCGAACGCATAGGCTTACAAGACTCAAAAGGTAAGCTGGATAAAAAGCATTAGCTGTCGCCAGAAAAAATACCATATAATCGATTTTAACTTGTCAAAGTTAGACTGGCTAATAGGCAAGAGACGGAGAACCCTAAAGCTTTTAATTGGGACCCTCATCTTAAGATCGCTCATAAATGTACGGGAAAACCCAGCATGCCCTAAATGTGGATATGACGATGAAACGTCTTTCCACTGTCTGGAGGAATGTGAGAGTTATGAGTAGTTGAGAGTGTAGATCTTTCAGGGTGGAGTTAAGCTCTCTAGCCTGAAATGATTGCCTAAATAATGTAGAATTTAAAAGAAATGTAAAATTTTTCGACCAAAGTATTAGTGTGGTGTGCAATTTCTACAGCTGGAATGTTTTGACCTCAAGCGTTAAATAGAGAAAGTTACACTCGAAATGGGTTTATTTCTTTAACATATGTCGTCTTTAGGATGATACAGTGCTGTGGCTAAATTTGACATCGTGCCATTAGGCCAGAAGACAACATAGTCTTTGTTTTTGGGGCAATTCTGTTGAGGAAAATTTATGATAACGAATGAGAAGCTCAATACGAAAAGTTTGTTAAGTCAAGTTGATACTGACTATTTCCTACAGATCTAAACTTTTCTAGGTGATTTGTAGTCGTTCTTAGGTCGAGCTTCTAAACGACTTGGATCGACACTTAAAATTTAGGGTCTGCCGACCGTTTTTCTAAATACTTTTAATTCTTAATTTTTGGTGTTACATATTGGATCGATCAAAATTGTTTTTATAAACGGCGAGGAATAGATTTTTAAGTACAGTCTCTAAGTCAGTTTGCGAACTCTTTAGTGTAGAACGTTGGTGTAAGTGACAAAGTCAAGTGTACCACCATTGAGGAAAGTGGAAAAAACGAATGTTACTACTAGAATTGAGATGGTAAGGATTCAAAACAGAGTAAATTATGAAGAAAAAAATGGATAGAAGATTATCAAGATATAGATCATACCAGGCAGGTTATATCAACTAAGTTCTGATCAGTTCCAATCAAAAAAAAGCTATTTTTGTGAATCATTTATCACATTACCGTCGGAACAACTTATTTATGAGTTAAGAATTGAAAGATTTTCTTGAAAATCTTCACATCAATGTAATACTTGTAAGTACTTGGATTTTAAAAATCTTCGGTGTGTACTTATAAAATTTCTTTGGTATTCCTTTTAGTATACCAGCTCAGTAGGAAAATCTCAATTAAAGAAGGTATCTGTATTATAGCGTACATTTTAGGTAACTATGGAAATACAATTACCCAGTAAAACAATTTACTGTAAAACCTAGCTATAATAGTCTGATCATGTCCATTTTTTTATAAACACAACAGTAAGGCCGTTTAGACAATTTGGCAGAAATGTTTAAACAAACAATCATTGCCGTTGGAAATTTTTTAATATATTGATGAGTACTACAAGTAGTTTCAAAACACCTTGTATAAAGTTTGCCTTTTTTTGTAAATTATATAGGAATATTATCAAATAATATTTCAAGGCTTTAATGCATGCATAAGGTATAAAATTAGAAAATCGATAAATTATTAATAAAGCATAAAATTATTAAATCAAATACCATTAAAAACCTTGATATTCCAAAACTTTGAGACTCCCGTTGGCAAGCATCAGGTTTAGTCAAGGTTAAACCAACACTAGGTTTGTGGAAAAGTCAACATTCCTCGTCTTAGAATCTAGTAATTAGCTTAAAGCTCGAGGCAGATAATTAGGTTCTACTGCTTGTATCTCATATATTTAATATATATGGTAGATTCCAAGAAAGAAATTTATAAAGCTGTATAACGTAAACCTTTCAATAACACTGTGTATTGAAGCTACATGAATATACATTTTCTTAATTATCACTCCGTCTAAATTACTTTACGGAACACCTGTTGAAAATAGAATAGAGAATGTATAAAGCTGTAATTTAATGACAAACAATGCTTTTTACTTTTGTAAGAAAATTATTAACAGCTTGACACAAAAACTCTCCAAGAATGATATTTGTAGACGAAAATGAGCCTAATAAATTAAAAGTGTCATTTTTAATAATCATCAGATTTATTAAAATACACAGAACCAACAAATTTCAGTTTATAAAGTAACCTGGTATGACCTATATATGCTCAAGATAATTGAGCAATGAAGTCGACGGTGCAATAAAAGCTTATAGGTTTTGTAGCTAGATATATAGAACAAATATAATAAAATATTCTGTAAATATCAACGGACTAATTATTTCAATTTTTATTTTGATTAATTCTATTTCTATCAGTTAGCAAGGGTAGAATTATTATTTTCCGTAGACTATATTTCTAAACCTGCGTGGTCTGAAAGGAATTTATATTTTTTCTTTGTGTAATACCAACAAGTATAACACAAACATTCCATAAAGTTAATTAATTTAATTATATCAAATCCCAGGGGGTTTATTAATTCTCAAATGCACTTTGGGTTTACCTTCAACCTTGGTTGTACTTGCAATTAGCAAATTAATAATAAAACTGTTGTTAAATATGGTAAATCTTACATATCATTATATTTTATTAATATCGTCTTACATTTCTTCCTTTCGTTATGTTGATATGGAATAAATATTCTATATTTGCTAAGAAACGCTTACTGCTATTAAGAAAGATGCTAATCAAGTTCAAAGCTTATCTTCCAGTTGGTTTGAAGTTTATTACTTTTTACAAGAAAAAGATTTGGTAATGAACTCACAGAAATTTAGTGTCATGACAGTACTAGCATAAGTTAGGGTTATTTTCAAGCCAATAATCACTATCTGCTCAGTAATCCATATACTGGCTTATGCTAAAATAGTGTGCCGCAATACCTAAGAGTTTGGTAAAATTCTTTCTTCTCGTCGCTCCAATTTCCAAATATATTTACGTTAAGTCTAGCAGCTTTGAATAATAAGATGCCGAGAAGGCAAAGTCTGTGATTGAGATTTATACTAGTTCTTTCTGCCTAGCTCAAATCAATCACTATATTCAAGAGTACATCAGATCATTTTTCTTTATTTGCACAACACTAGTATGTGACGATCTAAAATAGGTGTTATGACAGTACTAGTTAGTTCACCTCTGAGTAACTGCCAAAATTTGTCTCTGGCTATTGTTGATACGTAGGTTACGGTTAAAGCTGGAAGTACGGACAATCACGTAAATGACTGGGATTACTCCAGGCTCTGCAAAGACTGTTAAAGGATATATAAATGTAAGTAGATATGATATACTCAAGATTAACGGGAAGAATCGTTTGATAAGGCCCGTAAATAAAAATTCCAACACTTTAATTTACTATGCTGCAAAGGAAAAACTCTTGATGTCAAAAATGTCATGAATGTCAGTAACATCAAGTCGTCCAAAACGTGGATTAGTAGTCAAGCTGATTTTACATCGATCTAATGGATATGCAATCGCAAAGTTCAATGAATTTTGGTTCATATTGGTTTACCAAGAACATCTTACAAAATTTGTACAATTAAGAGCTTTGGAAACAAAGAGCGCCAATGAAGTGGCATCTGCTTTCTTAGAAATCTACTTGATTTTCGGGGCACCGGCCATTCTACACTTAGATAACTCTGTAATAACATAATTGCATGTTATGTGGGGAAAGATTGAAATTGTTCACAGTGACAGTCAAGGCTCTGTTGAAAGAGCAAATAGGAATATTGAGAAACTGTTGGCAATTTGGTTGTCCCAAAATCAGTCAGTTGATACTTAAATTTTAGAACATTCAAGCTCTTCATGCAGATATGTATTCAAGTAAACTATAAATAATATAATTAATGTTTATTAAATAATATTAACAATTTTCAGAAATAGGTAGATCGGTTTAAAGTCTCAAGGTA